>MU223161.1:2710489-2737223 GCA_018584345.1 Thuja plicata
TCCTTCAATCCAACTGCAAATCACCAGGGTTTATCCAAACAAGGGAATGAATATCTAGGGCTTTGAGGGGCTCCTAGAGATACATTATTTGTTGATGAGGATACGGGATCCCATGGCCAGCGTGAAGAAAAGAGATTTATACATGCTTAGAGGGATAGTTGAGGGATTCATGGCATCCACAAGGGCAAGCCAATTTATGATCCTCCGAGGGATAGGATAATTGTCACTCATGCCTATATCTTGTGCATACATGTGCTCACTTTTATGAAGCCAAATGTATGTATATATGTAGACACAATGGTTCTGATATTAATAATATACATACAGAGATGCCTAATACAGAACAATAGAAGAAAATCAAATGGTTTCTTATAACTGCGGATTTGCAAAATTAAATGGGTCTTGGAGATTTTTACTCATCTTGCGATGAAGCCAAGAACTAGTTTTTCACCTTCAAAATTTGAAAAACCTATTACCAGGATCAACGAAAATGTGTATGAGGTTATTCAAATTGAAAAATACAGTTCAAATAGCTATCAATGTATAAAGGGTACACAAACAATCTTAGCAGTAAAATGGTTAACAAACCTCGAGCAGATATAGTAAAAGTTGGGAATCAAAAATGGTTAACAAAGGTAAGCAGCATGGTGTCCTCTAAAACATGGGCGACATATCCTCAGCAAGCAGCTGAGTGGTTGTGTTACCGGGAAAAACCAAGCTCATCATTAGGGCCCTCTTCTGCTCGCATGCCACAGCTCGATCACAAATGATCCTTTCTTTTTCTTTTTCTTTTTCTTTTTGTTTATAATCAAGAGGGTTTCGTAATTATGATGGTATCGTTGCTATTATGACAGCATCAAGGGCACTTGGAAAAAAAACACAAAAATCACACACAGATGGTAGTGCCGTCGCAAATTGGCATTAAAATTTGACCCCAAATGTTGTAGTGGTAGCAATATCGAATGATATTTTAGTCAATAACCATGTGAAGAAGGTATATGTGTAAAGACAAAAAAATACCAACAACCGCCACATAAGAAAAAAGGCTAAATTTCTCTAATTTTGATACAATAGTCATAGACGGTCAATCACTAAAACTAGTCAACAAGAAAACTCATAATAAAAGAAACATCTCTTCCTAAAATGACGTATAATATCCAAAACTTTTAAATAAGTACAAAAATGGAAGTCGGTCACACTATCAAATATACAAGTCTATCCATAATTAATAGGAAATAAACAATGTATTACAATAGGATGTCGACCAACTTGTCGTGCACCTTTAATCATAAGTAAGAAATATATATCAAGTATAAGACCGTAAAGTCATATCAAAGAAGTATCATGAATACCATCAAACAACTGTCCATCTGAATACTCTGGTCTCCTAAGTCATTGGACACCTTTCCATCTGCAAATATTGATATGGGAGTGTGGTCTAGGTGATTAATCCACCCAATCATGGAGTGGTTATCTCCTCCAAGGCTCATCCTAAAATGAAGAGCACGACGACCCTGCCTCAGAAGTCTAGCTCCTTGGCACTGATGAATTGGAAGGAATCTAGTGCAAGCTGTGAGCTATCTACTTTCCTCATAAGTCTAAGTAGAACTAACACTGATATGGTAGGAAGATGAAATAAAAACCATCACATTTAAGAAAACATGTGCATTCATAGCTTTGGCCAAAGCGTAAAGAACCAGACTTCTACTGGCAGGCAAATGAACAGAACTTACCCTTTCCTGATTTTCCCATATTTTGCACCCTTTTCGTAAATAGTTATTCTTTTCTTTTCCAATTTATAAATTAAAAATAGCAAAAAAAATAATATTTTTTTCTACTCATTTTCATAAGGAATCAATTTTTGAAGCACTCTATCAATTTTTCTTTTACTACTACTTCCAGTTCAATGGGATTCCATTCTTTATATATATATATATATATATATATCCTTCCTTATTGGTCCACTTACAGCCTTAATGTGTTATCTAGGAAAGGTAATGAAATAAAAATTTGTTATTCGTAAGGGAAAAAATAATGTACTCATACAGCCTTAATAAAAAATAACCAAACGGAACAATGACTAAGACATAAATAGGATCTGAGACAACACATCAAAATTCCAGACATATGCTCGAGTTTTAGGGAGAGTATTAAAAAAAATGTTGGTTTAAAAATTCTAGGTCTATACCAAAATGGGTGAAAACAAATCAAGTCATAATTTAGCACATTTTTGTTCTTTGAGAATGTTATCTACCACTGGTTAGTGTGGCTTTATGGCACCTTTACTCAGGAAACGTTAACTATAGCCGCTCAGATTGGCTTTAACATTGCCCAAATACAACCATAAGGAAATTTAATAAGTCTTTGTTACCTGTCGTAAAGCAATCAAATCTGAACAAGGTAACTTCCAAAATTTTGACAATAAGTGCTTAAGAATTTTGAACCACTTTCCCATACATCAAGCTACTGTAGTGAGTTGTGTAACCAGATAAAACTTTGATAACACTATAATTTCTACCTAAAAGAGTAGCTCAAAACTATGGGAATAAAGAATGTCTATCCAGGTCGATTTCTTAAGGATCAACTTATTAATATCACAAAGAAAAAATACAATAGCCAAAAGCAATCTGAAACAAACAGAAATCACAAGTAGCATCTACGAAAAATACTGGCATAATAGGAGGATTTCAATACATGTTTGGAAAGGAAAATAAAAATTTGAACCACACGGTTAGAACACCATGAAATTAAGGATCCATTCTACAAATATTTATTTCCAATATTGAACATGAACAAAGAATCCACATATTATAGAGGCCTCTAACTAAATCAATAAAGAGGAACCTAGCAGATAATGGTACATTCTGGGGATAATGTGACTCCTCTAATCCCCTTTCGATGATCTCCCTAAGCTTCCCTTTTATGTTTTTCACCCAGCATGTGCTTTGACCTCTCTTTCCAATCTATCATTCACCAACATCTCCTTTTTCCTCCCCTTCCTTCTCTCACGCGTCCCTTCTTATTCCCTTCTTTTCCCCTTTTAAAGTGCAGTCCTTTTTTTTTCTTCTCTCATGCAAATTTTTGTTTTAAGAATCTTAAATTCCTCTCCTCCATTGTTGTGTTTTCCCAATGTGTTGTATTCTTCTCCCACTTCCTTTGCTTCTCTTAGTTTTTCCTCCCTCCTTTCACGTGCAAGTGGGGGACAGTTTCTATTACTATCGACTTGCTTCCATGTTGTCAACTTTTTTCTCCCTACTCCTGCTTACCTCCTTTTAACCTGCGGCTTTTTGCCTTTATCTACAACTTTTTCCTCCTTTGTTGTCATGTTCCCCTCCTTATTCCACCTTTGGTGTCTAGTCTAACATGCCTCCAATCAAGCATGCGACTCCCCATCTTGAATAGGTTTGTCATTTTTTTATAACAACCACTCTCAATTTTGTTTAAGTTTGCTTACTCTAATTAAAAACCACTCCTCTTCTTCAACCATTTACGAAAACTTTCACCCTTTTTTTTTAAAGAAAACTCTTTTAATTTATAACTTCCTCTTAATGTCCCACTCTTGTTTAAAACATAATCAACTCATTGTTAGAAGATATTTTAGGAGACTGAAGAAGTTCTAATTCTCCACTTCATTTAAAATACAATAACAAGATGCATAAATAAACTCAAGATAATGCTTATTTAATAAATAAATAAACAAACTCAAATGCACACCTTGGAGATACAGAAAGAATAAAACTCTTTAATTCTAACATACATTTAACTTATCATTAATAAAATAATCATAATGCCTATGTGGTGTGTGATAGCTAGATTTTTCGGACCAATCACTACCGAGAAGCTAGATTTCTCTACCTCAACCACACTCTTGTCCTTGTCCTGCAAAATCATCTCAAACCACTAGAGATTCATTTATCACTAGGTTAGTCCTCAAATCCTAATCAAAAGTAAAATATATCGTATCCATAGAAATTATTATCATTTCATCATCAATAATCTCGACATCATAATAATGCATATAATTGATCATAACATATATTCATTATTCCATATTTATGTCACTTCATAAATAAAAATATCATTATAACATGACATCAGCATAGGATCTTCAAAAATAGAAAGCATCCATAAAGTAATGACTAGCATGTCTACGAATTAACAATTCATAATGACTTAGGTCGATAACATATGACCAAGTCAACAAAATTCCACATTGTCGCTAACAAATCCTATAAAATAGGAACATATCTAGTCAGTTTATGACATCCCTCCCGCTAGGAAGAGACATTGGCTCGATGTCTTATGAAAACACACAAAAAGTAGCATTGTCTACACATATAACATAAATAACTGAAAATAAGAACATATATAAATCTAAGCAAATAACTGTGAAAATTATCTATGCATGTATTCTACATCCTCCTAAGTAGCACTATCAACAGAGAATCGGTCCCACTGGACCTTATACTGCAACACATCTCTATCATACACCCTGATGGTATGCTGATCAATGAGGTGTGTAGGCTCCACTAGCACCACCCCCAGATCTTGAACCTGTAATGCATACCAATCTAGAATATGAGATGCATCTAGATGATAGGATTTCAAAAAAGAAACATGAAACACATTATGGATTCAGGCTAGAGCGGGCGGTAAAGCAAGTCTATAAGCAACAGGGTTGATAACCTCCAAAACATCAAATGGACCCACATATCTTGGTATAATTTTTGAAGACTTGCCAAAATAAATAGAGCTCTTATGTGGTCTCACACACAAAAACACCTTGTCCTTTTCCTGGAACTAGCTGAAAGTATGGTTCTTTTCTGCATAACTCTTCTCACAGTCATGTGCTTCCTTTAGCCAAGCACGGATCAGAGTCATCTTATCCATCTCTCTCAATATATCAAGACCAATAATGATCTTTTCCTCTATGTTGGGATAATGGAGAGGTGTGTACTAAGAAGGGAGGGGTGAATCAGTACCCTTAAAACTTTTAACCAATTCTTTGTAACCACTATTCTGTATTAATTGACTGAGTAGATTGCATACAAAAAACATATATTATCACTACTGAAATGTAAATGCATGTAAAGTAAACAATACACATACATAAAATTAAGTACTCATGACACTGTTATTTTGGTATCACAGAAAACCCCTGTTAGAAGGTAAAAATGCGGTGAGGATGAGACCCACAAAACTTCACTACTACAGAAATAAAGTTAGCTTGTTAAAGCTTTACAAAGAATGGTCGCTTCTGATGATCTTACCCTGTTAGGAGTAAAAATGAGATTGATTAGATCTACCTCATGTGAAGATTTTGCAACACAATCTCTGTGTGCACTCGGTTAAGAGATTTACAATAAGACAGTTAAGTCTACTCTGTTAAGAGATTTAGGGTCTATTACAATTGTTAGAGAGTAACATAAATTTGATATGAAACATATATAATCTCAATATTGTTGATACATATCCATTATGTTCATACAAAAATATATCACCTCAATGTGAATGATAATACCTTCTTCTCTATTTTGCTCGGTAGCCTTGCCTTAGTTTTGTAAATTGATTTCTGCAATGTAGTCTTTGTCCTTAAAATCCATGTCTGATCTTTGATGGCTCTAGTATGGCAGCTACTTGATCATTTCTTGATCAACATACATTACAAAATTTTACATCTATATATTTATATATCAAATGATATGACCTAATTAGGGCTTAACAATTACATCATTATCCTAAGATCAACGGTGTACAAAATTTACCTTGATCATCTACACATAGGAGACAAACAATTAATGCTATAAATATGTAATTAATGTCCTCCTTGATCATGTAAACTGTTATCTAGGTTGGCTAAAAAGTTGTTACATAGAATAATGTGCCATAAAAAACTTTTGGGTGGTCTTTGTTCCACTCGGTTATTGTTGTCTCTTGGTGCTCTGTGTATTTTGTGTATCTCGGTTATACTGGTGTTTGGTTATGTTGTGTAGCTCGGTGTTGTTCACTACTCAATATAGCCTGTCTACTTGGTAATCACTGTGCTCGGTTAACTCTGGGTGTGATCACTGCTCTTGATTAAATCTACACTTCAGTGATATAAACCGACTGTCTTGTTTGACTCTATCACCGACTGTTCGTTATGTTTGCTTGATAACTAATGACAACTTCAATGTGAAATTGGAGTAACATTCTCCCCCTTTGGCATTAGTATCAAAAACTTAGTACTGTACATAATACTATACATAGTGACTCCCCCTTTGTACATGCTCTCCCCCTTTGTATATATTCGGTATATGTATATGAACATTCTGATTATAATATCCCCCTTTACTATACATATATACATATATTTCCCCCTTTTTTGAAAATAATGACAAATGGAGTATAACTTACAGTTTGTCAAAAAAATTTAGATAGGCATTCTTGAGAGTTTCCAGTAACTTCTCCCATTCCTCCTGTAAATGCTTGAGGGTGAGCAGCTCTAAATTTAGTTGAGCATGCATATCATATATGCTTTTAGTCACTGATAAATTTGGGGTGGCAATCAAATTCTTTTCCAATTTCACATGTTTTTGCATCATAGTCAAATGTGGTAGTAACGTTGCTTTTAGATCAGTTACTTTCTCTCTAATTTGTTCCTCTTCTTTCTTCAAGTCCTGTCTCAACCACTGGTTTTGAAGTACCTTGTTGTAATGCATGTGGCTTGGTTGATAGACTCTATGCACTATCCTTAAGATCTTGATATATTTTCTTTAGTTTTTTAGTAATCTTGGTAGTGAAGTGATCTAATGTACATAACTGTTGTAGAATAGTAATGGCTTTAGATATAACAATTTCTAAGCCACTTACAAATTTAGACAAAGTTACCTTATGTACTGCCACTACCTGGCTGATTTTCTCGGTAACTTTATATTGGATCTTCATTTCTTCTCTTTCTTCTAATTTTTTCTTGGCATCAATGTCAAGATTGTCAATTGCCTCGGTGAGCAGTTCAAGTTGGTTGAGTATGGGGGCTCATTCATCAATGTTTATATATAGTACAACTTGCATTAAATTCTCTTTTGCTTTTTCTAGCACGTGTGCACTCTTTGTTTCTCGTCTTAGCTTGTCCTGTGCTACTTTTGTGGTGCAAAGTTCACCATATTTATTCAATGTTTCTAGATAAAGTGTACTTGGATCCTAGTCAGGAATCTCTATGACTTCATCTAAATTAATTTCTTCCTTGGTTCCTTTCTTATTCTTCTTTTTCTTATCTGGAACACTTGATGAAGGAGATAGAGTTAATGTTAACTGAGAATTTTGCTCGGTTTCTAGCTTTCCTTGCTCGGTAATCGGTGTGGTAACTTGGTGGGGTGCCTTGGTAGCTTACCCTGTGTCTTTAGTAGATGTATCTATTGTCGTGTCAGGAGTTTCTATGTTACCTTCACCTTTATCTTTTGCAGCATCAGTAGTATCTTTAGGTTCATCACCTTTTGTTGTTCCACCACTATGCTTGGTCTCTTTACCATGATCTTCACCCTTGTCCTCATTTGTATTTGTTCGCTGTTTGGGTGGCTTCTATTGTGCTTCAGTCTCAATTTTAATTGCTTTGACCAAAATAGGTAACTGGCCAGGTACATCTGCTCGGGCAACCTATGATGTGTCTTTCTCATCTATAGTCTCGGTTGCTCTGATTGACTCATCTTCCTTGGCCTTATCATCTGGATCACCTTCAGTTACATCAAGTATTGTGATTTTCGGGTGACCAAAATTAGTCAAGAGTTTAGGAATACTGTCTAATACATCATCTATTGTTGCATCATTAATTGTTATGGGTTTTGTACTCAGTCCAGTAGATGCAACATCATTTAATTCCTCGGTATCCTAGATGTCCTCGAGTGGATTCAGCAATTTGTTCCAAATTTTTGTGCTCTTAATTTCCACTTATTTCATATTTCCTTGAAAAATATTCAGTGTTCTTGCCTTCTTTGGAAATTTCTTGGCATACTTTCTCATTATATCATGTATTTCCTCAATTGTGCACTCAGCTTTGATAAGTGTGAGAGCTACTTCTCTCATATATTTCTCAATTTGGAGTGCATATTACCATATTGATGATACTTTATCATATAAATCTGATGGAATAGAGGTATAAAACTCAACTGGAACTTATTTGAAGTTGATCACATACCTATGATTGCTTCCTCAATTTTATCCTTGTGCTCGGTAGTCAGATCAAAATATGCTTATATCTTTGGATGTCCCAACTATCTGGTTGTCTTGATTGCCTCTGCAATCTCATCAATAGTCTGTGATGTCTTGTTCTATACAACCTTGAATTGATCTAGATTGTCGTCAAAATAATCCTTGTCATCTTTGTTCCATATATATCTCCTCTTTGGCCTTGGTGTAGTAGTACCCTTCTGCTTCCTTGTTTGGTATGTAAACTTCGGTGACGGTCTTGTTAATTTTTCTACACCTTTCTTCAAAGGTGGTGAATCCTTACTCACTGATTGTGAGCTGGTCTTTGATGGAGGTTCAATCTTTATTTTTTTTCTCCTTTTGTCCTTAGGTTCCTTGAATGGTTCTTCATCTGACTCGATGGTGTTTGTGTCATGTTCTAGTTCTGCTTCTTGACCAACTGAGGTCTGCACCTCGGTTTCATCTTAAAATTTATCCAAATCTTTATCTATTATTACAAGTTTTCTCTTCAATGTTTTGACAATTTTGGTCTTTTTCTGACCCATCTGTTAACTTGTAAAGTAATTTGTATTCGGGTCTTTGCTTCATCATAGGTGCCAAATCTCATGGCAAATTTGTCAACAGGCTCATTCAACAGTTTCTCAATAGCTTTAGAGGCAATATCAATATCTAATTCATAATCCATTGGAGGTATCCATGCTGTCCTCGGATCTGCTACTTTGATTAAAGTTGTATCTTTGTCTACTACAAAATAGATATCATCTTTGTATTGTTCTATTAATTGTAGTGGAATTTTGGATCTCTTTTCCATCCTAGCTTTGAATTTTGCAAAATATTCAGTCATAACAGGCTCAAAGTTCTTTCCTAGACTTATAATCATCTCATCTATTTGGATTGTAACTGGTTTGGCTATCTTCCACTTTACTTTATCGACTGAGGGAATGAAATTATGTAAGTAGAAGAATATGCAAAGTAGTAATGAACCAAACTTACATGTATTTGTCTTTGTTGATTTCATGGTTCTCATATTTTCTTCTAGTTTCCTCTGTAATAACTCAGAAAGATCAATTTGTGGTCCTTTCTTGAAAATTTTGTAGGATATGTCAATAGCTCCATATGGTACATTGTTCAGCCTGCTAGACTAGAATATCTTATACCCAATGGCATAAGCACTGAACCTTAGTTCAGGATCATTAATGCAGTTGATCT
Source organism: Thuja plicata (assembly GCA_018584345.1). Classification (NCBI taxonomy): domain Eukaryota; kingdom Viridiplantae; phylum Streptophyta; class Pinopsida; order Cupressales; family Cupressaceae; genus Thuja; species Thuja plicata. Next base: position 2,719,883 of record MU223161.1, read on the forward strand.
TTAAACCTCTTCTATCCAACGCGGCTAATATTAGCTTCTCCAACTTAGTTCTCGGTAGACCTCTTAGGGCTTTATTTTTGTCACATATGGGATACCCTGTGACTATGTGAATCATATCTCTGGTTATTTTTCATGGGCTCATCCAGCCATAGATTTCCATCGTGGAATCTGCTTAGTATAATGTGGATCCATTCATTGCGAAAGACCTTCGGGAAATCTAGGGCATGAGTTAACCTTTTAACTTCCAAATGTTTATGATCCTCTTTCATTTTTTCATCTATGCACAATGATTGGTATGTGTGCATGAGTTCAAAATCTATGATTTTACCTATTTTACAGTGTGTGTATGCACGCACGACTTGCACTAGCAAAACCCTAGGTGGAATAGATGAAAATGTGCCTTGATTGTCTGGTTGGGCTGCAACCTATGGATGGATCTTGTAGTTTGGTTCCGTGTAGGTGGAGTTCTTCACTAAAACAACCTTTTTCTCCTTAGCTAGTTTTGCTTTCATTGTTTGTGATGAAGATCCCATGATCTCTATTTTAGGGCTTCCGTAAAATATGCTCAAATAACTTGGTGAGGGTAGAATGTGTAGAAACTAAACTTTGTGTATTTAGAATGCACTTAAATCTCTGTAGAATGCTTCAAAAAATTTCTTCTGCAACTTAACCTTCTTTTCTATGTTATGCTCTGTGATCGTAGTGTGAACAAATGAGCTCACATCGACCAAAATATATAGCAAATGACTTAGGGCAATGCATTAAATGCTTTTCACCAACCACTCAGTGAACAAACATCATACTCGGTTAACACTATCAATGCTTCAGCTTTTTTATTATACCATATACTCAGTTATCTTAGTAACTCGATAAACTCTTCACATTTTCACCAACTGACAGTTCTAACTTGGTACATATTAACCGACACAACTAGATCACAGTCATCAAACATATAATACCATAGTGCATCTTGATTCATGCTGATTTGGCATATGTATAATAAATATAGGAACTGATGTAAGATATAGCATTGCAAAACATAGTTCCATACATGCTTGTATTTCTCAATTGGAGACGGTGGAGCCACCTAATCAATTAGATGAGGTGGCACTAACTATTGTGCTTGGTCCTGCATTATCATTTGATTCTTTCCTCCACATTTGATTTATGATCCTTACAATTTCTTCAATTGTATTGCCATTCCCATAAGTGTTTATTTGGTCTGCACAATCTTTGCTTAAGTGACCGACTTTGTGACAATGAGAACATGTCGTTCCAGAGCTTGACCAATTTCTAGATTTGGTTCACCATTGTCTCATACAATTTTCTGTTATATGTCCATATTTACCTCATGTTTCACAACTGCTCCAAGAATTATAATGTCATGCATAAGCATTGCCTTGTCTTCTCGGTTGATTTCCTGTTTCTTGTCCTTTAGGCTTCCAGATTTGCTTTGTGTTTCTTCTACATGGTTGAGTTGTATGACCATTCATGTTGCAATTTTGATAGTATTTATCCATGTATGGTTTCTTCTATGGTTTATTCAACTTAGATCTACACTCATGTGCCTTATGTCCATGCTTATTATAGTTATAGAAAATACCATTGAATTTAGGAGGGCTTCTAGGAATACCTTTTTCTTTGCTTCTGCAAACATTTGATGTGTGGTCTGGTTTTCCACAGAGATGGAAAGAGGGCTTCTTAGGCTTCAGTTTTGAGTATACATTCCTTTTTTTAGCTTGATTTTATGATTCTCCTTGTTTGGTATACCCTAATCTGGTATTATTGTTCAGTCTTCTTTGATAGTTTAGAAATTCATCTGTTCTCTTAGTGCTTTCTTCAGATCTCTTAATCACTTCATTATGTTGTTGTAAAATCTTCACTTCATTTCTCAGTTTCTCATTTTCTTCTTTCAATATACCAATGTCTTCTATTTTTCTTGCAAGTTCAGTAGTCACTCGGTTTTCCTCGTGGTTCATAGAAACCACTTGATTGGTGATCTCAAAGTAATGTTCAGTAAGTCTCGATATCTCAGTTTCTTTCTCTTGTAACTTTTCAGTCATCTATCTTCTGTCATCAACAACCATGTTTCTATCTTGTTCAAATTTCTTTGCATCATTCAAGACTTCAACCATTCTAACCATTTGTGTGTCTTGATCGATTTGTAGTGCTTTCACTTGTTCAGTAAGTTGTTGATTGCTTTCAGATAACTTTGATATGATTCCTTCAGATGCATCAGATATGCTACCAGATTTAGATCCAGATGTATCAAACGGGTCATGAATCTCTTCTTCATGATAATCAATCTCATGAAAGTGAAGTGTCATTTCCTTTCTCTTAATCAACATCTCCCTAAGTTTCTCTTTGGCTTCCTTCCATTGTTCGACATAGATCTGCAGCTGTAACTTCTGATTTTCAATAGTTTTGTCAAGTGTATACATTTCCATTGTAAGATATTTTCTATTTAGTTATTAAACCTTCAAAAGAACAGAACAAGCTCTTATACCAATTGTTGGGATAATAGAGAGGTGTGTATTGAGAGGGGAGGGGTGAATCAGTACCCTTAAAACTTTTAACCAATTCTTTGTAACCATTGTTCTGTATTAACCAACTGAGTAGATTGCATACACCAAACATATAGTATCACTGCTGAAATGTAAATGCATGTAAAGTAAACAATACACATACATAAAATTAAGTACTCATGACACTAGTATTTTGGTATCGCAGAAAACCCCTGTTAGAAGGTAAAAACTACAGTGGGGATGAGACGCACAAAACTTCATTACTACAGAAATAAAGTTAGCATGTTAAATATTTACAAAGAATGATCACTTCTAATGATCTTACCTTGTTAGGAGTAACAATGAGATCGATTAGATCTACCTCATGTGAGGATTTTGCAACACAATCTATGTGTGCACTCGGTTAAGAGATTTACAATAAGATGGTTAAGTCTACTCAGTTAAGAGATTTAGGGTCTATTACAATTGTTAGAGAGTAATAGAAATTTGATCTAAAATATATACAATCTCATATTGTTGATACAGATCCATTATGTTCATACAAAAATATATCACCTCAATGTGAATGATAATACCTTATGATATGTTATGCTCGGTAGCCTTGCCTTAGTTTTGTAAACTGATTTCTGCAATGTAGTCTTTGTCCTTAAAATCCTTGTCTGATCTTTGATGAGTGTAGTATGGTGGATACTTGATCATTTCTTGATCAACATACATTACAAAATTTGACATCTATACATTTATATATCAAATGATATGACTTAATTAGGGCTTAATAATTACATCATTATCCTAAGATCAATGGTGTATAAAATTTACCTTGATCATCTACACATAGGAGACATAAATAATTAATGTTGTAAATCCATAATTAATATATGTAAACCATTATCTAGGTCGGCTAAATATTTGTTACATAGAATAACTTGTCATAACAAACTTTTAGGTGGTCTCTATTTCACTCGGCTATTGTTGTCTCTCAGTGCTCGGTGTAGTCTGTGTTTCTCGGTTATACTGGTGTTCGGTTATGTTGTGTAGCTTGGTGTTTTTCACTACTCGGTATATCCTGTCTACTCGGTAATCATTGTGCTTAGTTAACTCTAGGCATGATCAGTGCTCTCAGTTAACTCTGCACTTCGGTGATATACATTGACTGTCTTGTTTGACTCCATCACTGATTGTTCATTATGTCTTCTTTATAACTAATGACAACTTCAATGTGCAATTGGAGTAACACTCTACTCTATCCCAACTGATAGGAGTGCGGAACCTCCGGCCATACAATGCCTCGAATGGTGTCATTCCCAAAGAAGAATGGTAAGATTTGTTAGATGAAAACTCTACCAATGGAAGATACTCTTCCCACTTGTATTGTTGATCCATGAAATACATCCGAAATAAATCCTCTACAACTTGATTTACTCTCTTAGTTTTCCCATCAATTCAAGGGTGATAGGTCATGTTGAAATTCAACTGTATACCCAAAGATGCATTCAAGATTGTTTAAAACCTTGATATCATTCTAGTGTCTCTGTTAGATATAATCGTCTCTGGTACACCGTGCAATCTAAATATCTCTTGCACAAACTTCTTAGCCAAAGCCAATGACCCATCTCTCAAATTCCCTAGAATGAAGTGGGATACCTTGGTTAGCTTGTCAACTATAACTAAGGTAACATCATGTATGCATCATGTCATGGGTAAACCCTGGATAAAATCCATACTAATGAATTTCCATTTGTATTCCATAATATCATGTGGGTATAAAAGTGGACATGCTTAGTCTTGACTTGCTGGCATTTTAAACACTAGGCAACATAGGCTATCACATCACGCTTAAGCCCCCACCAAAAGTATAGTAGCCTCAAATTGGAAATCATCTTGTTTACCCATGGATGTCCTAAAAATGGAGTGTAATGCATCTCCTCGAGTACTCCCTTCCTCAACCCTGCTTGGTTGGGAATATAAATCTTGTTTTGGTATCTCATAATACCATCATCTGCAAAAGTGTATCCATCAAAATGGTGATCTGATGGATCAATGTGCAAAGCTGACTTAACCATCTCATAATGGTCATCACCTGGAAGATTCTACAACACTTGATCCCTCAACCATGTCCTAGAGGTAGAGATAGCAGAAATATGTCTCCTTCTGCTAAGAGAATCTGCCACCCTATTCTCTTTCCCCTTTATGTACTTAATGCCAAAATCATACTCACTCAGAAACTCTAACCAATGTCTTTGTCTCGCATTGAGATTAGTCTAGGTGAAGATATACCTAAGTCCCATGTGATCCATTTTCAACGCAAACGGCTTACCCAAAAGGTAATGTATCCACATTACTATTGCATGAATAATTGTAGCCAATTCTAAGTCATGAGGTGCATAGTTAACCTCATATTGTTTTAGATTTCAACACTCATAAGCCACTACTTTATCATCTTGCATAAGCACATCTCCAAGACCTTCCCCTGAAATAATTTTTAATCACTTTGAACTACCCATTCGAGTCTAGTATAATCAATATAGGAGCGGATGTGAGCTTTTGTTTCAACATTTGGAATGCTCGCTCACATGTATCAGTCCACTCGTATCTTTTCCCTTTCCTCTAAAGGGATGTAATAGGAGATATGATCTTAGAAAATCCCTCAACAAATTTCCTCTAATAACATGTGAGTCCCATGAAGCTTCTAACTTCACTCACATTCTGTGAAGTTGGCCGCTCAAGAATGGATTTAATCTTTGCAGGGTCTACTACAATTCCATCTACTGAGATGATATGACCTAAGTAATGTATCTCTTTCTGATAGAAAGAACACTTTGATATCTTACCATAAATTTTCTTATCTCTAATTCATTTTAAGACTATTTGTAAGTGTTCTTCATACTCCTCTGTGTTCTTTGAGTAGATCAAAATGTCATCAATGAATATCTCTACAAACTTATCCACACAATCTCTGAATACGCTATTCATCAAGTTCATAAATGTTGCAGGTGCATTTGTCAAACCGGAAGGCAAGATGAAAAATTGATAATGTCCATACCTTGTCTTGAAAGTTTTTTTTGATATATCTTCCTCTTTGATTCAGAGTTGATGATATCTGGATCGCAAATCAATTTTAGAGAACATAGTTGCTTCCTTCATCTGATCAAATAGTTCATCAATTCATGCGAGAGGGTACTTGTTCTTGATAGTTACCTTATTAAGCATCTTGTAATCTATGCATAATCGTAAGGTACCATATTTCTTCTTAATGAAGATAACTGGAGCTCCCCGTGGAGATACACTAGGGTGTATGAACCATTTATCCAAGAGTTCCAACAACTGCACCTTTAGCTCATACATTTTAGTGGTGTTAATATGATATAGAGCCTTGGATTGAGGCATGGTTCCAAGCATTACATGTATAGAGAATTCAAATTCCCTCTTTGGATGTAACTCAGGTAATTCCTCTGGAAATACATCCTGGAACTCTTGCAAGGAAGGGTAATCTTATAAGCTAGGAGGAGTGTCAAGGTCTTTGGAATAAGCCACATACATTATGCACCCCTTCCTCTTTTCCTTTTTCAATTGCATGGAAATAAATCTGTCTAAGCTCAAAGGGACTTTTCACACCCAAAAGTACTCTAGGTTTACCTGTATCATCTAGACATTCAATTGATTTGTCTATATAGTTCACTAAATCCTTATGTCCAGTCAACCAATTGATGCCCAAAATGACATCATAAGAACCCAATGGGGCTACATAAAGATTCACTTACGCTTGAAAATTTGGAAGTTCTAACTCACTGCAAGCCAAACATTTCTCAATCCCACACTATGCCCTATCTCCATACTCTACCATCCATGGTTCAGACATATATCTGTTGGAAATAATAGGAAGTGTGTACTGAGAGGGGAGGGGTGAATTAGTACCTCTAAAACTTTTATCTCTTTTAACCTTTAACCTTTATGTAATCAATTGTTTATCCAACCATCTGTTCTATACTAGCTTGATGTAAGATTTATCAATTCATAAACTTAACAAACATTTAAACATTCATGAAATTAATTGACTCATAACACATGATATGATATCGCAAAAAACCTCTGTAAGAAGGTAAAAACTATGGTGGGGATGGCACCCACAAAATCTTCACTATCTATTGATTGGAAGGGTCCAGTTAAGGCTTACAATTTGATCACTTCTAATGATTTACCCTCTTAGGAGTATCATGTGGAGACCTATTAAGATCTCCTTTATTAAGAGCTTTAGCAACACTATTTAGTGTGCACTTAGTTAAGAGATTTATAATAGGATTGTTAAATCCACCTTTCTTGAAAGGATTTTTACACTTTGCTTCACTTGTTAGAATGTAAGAAAATTACTCATTGACCTGAGTGTATGCAATCTACTATTTCTAATTATAGATTCATTCAATATTATATGTATATATGTATCACCTAATGTGATTGAATAATACCTTTGTTTCTCGGTAGCCTTTGTTCTTGGTTCTTGATAACCAATTTCATCTTTTGTTGTTCTGGTTCTTGAAACTCTCAGTCTGATCCATATATGTGCTCTTTGGCTACATTCATCCTCTCATCTCAAATACTGAATGATTACAATGTCTATTTATAAGATAGATTGACCTAATTTAGTTTCATCTATTACAACTTTAACTCTATGATCACAGGTTTACAACTTTACCTTGATCTCCTAGTCTGCATGTTTTCAATCAATTAGACTAATTAAAACAATTACAATAATGTTGCTTGTCCCTTAAGTAATAGTTTAAAAAAAAAAAAAACTCTATAAATAGAATATGAGTGTTTTATCTGACGTGGAAGTCAGATCCACTTTTTTCGGGATGTAACTGACTTTCGGTGTATGATGCTCGGTTCGCTCTGAAATCAGTTTACTTGTCTTTCGGTGTTCCTTTGATTGAACTCTCTATCGAGTTCCCTTGCTTTGTCAGGTTCCTCTATTTCTTCTCTTTTGGTTTCACTTGATATTTGTCTCGTCGGGTGTCTCTTGAACTTCACACATTTGGTGATCTCTGATATCTGTACTTTCGGTGTTCCTAAAAGTATTTCTTTTGGTGTAGGTTTACCAAAGGTTCAAAAATTGTTTTCCTTTCGCATACTAATGGAAAAATAATGTCTTCAATCTCCCCCTTTGACATTAGTATCAAAAATTGATATGTGCACAAATACTTCAATTTTTAGTATGTACACCATGTATATATCTTGTCTTTATATGACTCCCCCTAACTGTACATTATAGTATATATGTACATGTATACTTATACTTGTCTTTCTTTATTTCTCATTTTCACCTTATTATGTTCATATTTTGAACATATATGAACATATCATTTCCCCCTTTTTTGATATTAAGGACAAAGATGTACAACTTACAAGTTGTGAAAATTTTGGCAAAAGTGTGTAACTTACAGATTGTCTAGAATGTGGGAATGAGATTTTTTCATATCTTCCATCATTTGTTCCCATTTCTCTTTAAGGTTTTCCATAGCCATGTTCTCTAATGCAATTCTAGCATGCGTATCATAAATGTTGTGTAGGACAGACATTTATGGGGTGGCAACCAGTGTTCTTGCCAGTGTCATGTGTTGCTGCAGTTATGTGAGATTGGGTAAAATTAGAACTTGGAGCTTGGTTACCTCATCTCTAAACTTTTATTCTACATTTTTAATGTCTTGTCTCAGCTTTCTTTCTTGCTTTAGTTGTTCATAGTGCAATTTGATTACATCTTCACTGTTAGTGAGACCTTGTGCACTTGCTTGTAGAGCAACATCAATTTGTGCTATCTTCTGACTATACTCCTTAGTGAGTTGATCTAAAGTGCATAACTTTTGGATTAAGTTTATATCTTTTGAAATAATGGGGTCCAATGTACTTACAAGTTCAGATGGCTTCAACTTGTTCTCTGCCACTTCTTGGCCGATTTTCTCTGCTAGTTTGAATTAGAATTTATGTTCTGCTTGTTCTTCAATTACCTTTTCAGCATGTACATTCTAAGATGTGATAGCTTCTATAAGAATGACCAATTGATCAAGTATAGGAGTATCTTGATCAATGTTGGTGCCAGGTACTATCTATTGTAGTATGTCTTTTTTAGTTTTGAGTGCCTTTGTTTCTTTATTTCCTTTCTAAGCTTATCTTGGATAGCTTTTCTCTCACAAATTCTTGCATACTTTTTTAGTTCATTTGGATCCAATGTTCTAGGATCACATACTGGAATATCAATAATTTCATCCAAAGTAACTGGATTCTTATTCTTTTTCTTCTTCTTCTTTGAGATTTGTGTGGATGCAGATGTGTGAACTACTATTGCTAGTTCATTTGTCTTCTCTGAAGTGCTTGGTGAAGGCTTGGTAGATGTATTTTCTTTTACCTTCTGCTCGGTGTCAACCTGTCAGTTAGGTGAAGACGTCTCCTCATTAACCTTGGGTGTATCTGCAAATTTTTCTTATGTATTTTCTGGTGTATCATCTTTCTTCTCTTCTTCACTTTTCTCTTTTTTCTCTCCATCTTTTGCTTGCTGCTCTTCTTCACTTTTCTGGTCAGTAGATTTGTCTTGATGTATATCAGTAGCATCTTTTGGTTCTTTAGATGTGTCTTTTTTTTCTACATCACCCTTGTCTATGTGTATGCTTTCATCTTTGGTCTCCTTTTCCTGGAGTATATTGATGGCTTCCATCAATATTGGCATGTTTCCCGGTATGTTCACCTGTGCAACATCAATTGTAGTGTCTTGTTTGTCGATCTGGTCCTTGGCAACAATGAAATCTTCATCTTTCTAAATTTCATCTGCTGGATCATAAGTGATGTCAATAATTATATTCTCCACTGTGTTGTCCATAGTAGTGTCTGGCCATGTCTCATCTGCAACATCCATATTCTTGTTGCATGAAGTGTCTATTTCCTCTTTGTCCAGTTCTACATCAATGATGGCAATTGGTTCGGTGCTCTAAGTGGACTGATCGTCCTTGGTTTCTTGATTCTTGGTAAGAGCTCTTTGTGGCTCGGGACTTGTATCCTTTTTAGGAATATCAAGTATTTTTCTCCATTCGGCTTCATTCTTTCTGTCTAGGTCCAGTAGATGTCCTTTAAGCACTTGGTAGGCTCTCAACTTCGGTAAGAACCTTTTGGAATGAACCTTCATCATTTCTTTAATCTCCTCCATTTTTTATTTGGGAGGCATGACTGATATTAGGGCTCTTTCCCTGATTTCTTTCTCAGAGTGCAAGGCAAATGTCCATCTTGCCGATATCCTATCTTGAAGTTTTTTGGGAAATATTGTTTGCTAGTTGTATTAGGAGGTATTTGAATATGCACATCATCTTGATTATTGCCTCCTCAATCTTATTTTGATCCAAGGGATCCAATATTAACCATTTATTGACCTTCCTACTATTTACTGAACCTGATTTGATAATTGAGGCACACACTTCATCAACTATTTCAGGTATCTTATTCTTTTCTTGTTGAACAGCTTCATCATGTTCGGTGTCCTCAATGTCCTCCTTAGTTCTAATGAACTTTCTTCTTTTTGTTGGCCCTCTTTTCTGTGTTTCAATTTTCCTCTTATAGGTCCTTACTTTACCTTTCTTCAATGGTGAAGGACTTGTGTCCTTAGCTATTTAACTTATTGTCCTTGTAGAAGTTGTAGTTCTAGGCTTCTTAGCTGGTGAAGGTAATGGAGTATCTAACTCTGTAGACTCAGAGTCACTTTCCTTTTTAGCTTCGTCGATGGGTGACTATCCCTCAATTTCTTCTTTCTGTTTGGTTTCTTCTTCTGTAACCGACAGCCTTTTCTTCAAGTTCTTGACCATTTTATCCTTCTTCCTGCCTATCTGTTTTACAACCAAGCCAGTTTTGATCCTTTCTTTTGCTTCTTCATAAGTGCCAAACTTGGGTTGTGTTTTATCTAATGGCTCATTTATTAATGCATCAATTACATTGGATGCTTGATCTATGTTTACTTCATAGTCAAGTGGTTGTAGCCATGTTGTTCTTGGTATAGCAGGCTTGATGTATGTGAAGTCTGTGTCTACCATGAAACATATATCAGTCTTGAATTTCTCAATTAATTTCTCGAGGATGCTTACTCTTTTTTGGATTCTCTCCTTGAATCTAGCAAAGTATTCATCCATTACTGACTCAAAATTATCTCCTAGTGATTTTATAAACTCACTAATCTGTATGGTGACTAGTCTTGTTGTATCCCATTTCACATCTCCTATTGATGGAAAAGATTCTTGGAAGTAGAAGAATATACACATGATAAGTGAACCAAACTTACATGAATTTGATTTTGCATTCCTGATTGTCTTTAGGTTCTCTTCTAGCTACTTGAGTAGAAGCTCTGATAGATCCAACTGAGTTCCCTTTTTTACAATCTTGTAAGTTGTATCCACTGCTCCAGATGCAATGTTATTTATCCTGATTTCCTGAAAGAACTTATATCCTAAGACACATGCTCCAAGTTTTAGTTCATCACTTGTGATAGTGGATACCTTAAGTCCTCTTCCATCACACTTGGCTCCTGTATTTTTATCAATCTCAGCCTTGGTTGGGTGCTTCAATGTCTTTACCTTATCGTTTATTGGATAACCAATGACCACATGAATAACATCTCATGTTATTGATTTAGGCTCATCCAACCATAGCTTATGGTTGTGTATCCTACTCAATACTAACTGAATCCACTCGGTCTTAAACTCTTTTGGGATCCATAGGGAATTTGTGAGCCCTTTCACTTTGATGTGTTTGTGCTCATCTTTAATAGTGTCATCATCTTTGCATAGCTTCTTGAAAGCTTGTTCAACCTCCATGTCACCAATTTCTATAGTCTTGCAGTGTATGTATGCTCGCATGTCTTTGACGAGAAAAACCCTAGCTAGTATTCATGAGAATGCTCCATCATTGTTGGATTGTGATGCAACCTCTGGGCATATCTTATAATGGGGTTCTACATAGGTAGATTTCTTAACAAGTTTAACCTTATCCTTCTTGATGCTCTTCAACTTAGCAGTTCTTGATGTCGTGGCCATTGTTCCAGAAATTAGGGCTTCCCGTAAAAGATAAACAGAGTTCTCAGTTATGCTTGGTACTTACTTCAACCTCTATAGTTTTAATTTATCTTCTTGGAGTTTTTTGTAATGGGTTGGAGTCACTCTACAATGTTGTCGCTTCTAGCTCTATTTTCGCTCTAGTTGCTTCGCTCAAATTGCTGGCGAGAATTGAAACCCTTTCATCATCTATTTATAGACTTTGCCCTAGGTTGAGTCAATTATCCTCAACCACTCCTCGGTGTGTGAATATGGAGTCATCATTTAAAACACTAACTTCCCTCTCGGTAATAACGCAATGCTTTAGAGTTGTCATCTAACTTGTTGCTTTTACTGACAGGTCTCGATTATAGTGAAGACAACTTTGTCAGCTCATATGATTATCGACAGATCTCAGTTTACACTAGCAACTTTAGCTTTTACATGTTAAACGATGATTCTCGGTAAGTGCAGACAATTTGACTTTGAATGTATACTGATGTATTTCGGTGTGTATTAACCGATGAAATAGTTTTCACATATTTTAATAAGTAATACCATAGTGCATCTATAATCATGCTAATTTGGCATTTCAACTATGTATGATTGGAACTGATGTAAAATATAACTTGGCATAATGTAGTTCCATACTTACTTGTTCTTCTTAGGTGGAGGTGGTGATGTCACCATATTCATTGGATAGGGTGTCACCAATTGCATTGCTCGGTCCAGCTTCATCATTGTTTGTAGCTTTCCTCCACATTTTGTTTCTCATCTTCCTAATGTCTTCAATGATGTTTCCATTGGCAAAGGTGCTGGTCTCTGTCATTCGGTCTCTGCAGTCCATCTTGAGATGACCGACTTTATGATAGTGTAAACATGACATTCTGGGGTTACTCCATCCTTTAGGCTTTCTTAACCATTATCTCATACAATTTGTAGCAATGTGACCAAATCTTCCATGTGCTGTACAATTTTCCCAAGTGTTGTACATACTAGTTACTGACCATTTTCGATTGATAGGTAGATTCTTGACCTTTAGGCTTCCATGCTTGCTTTTTCTTCTTCCAACATTCAAGAGTAGTGTGCCCATGCATTTTTTAAGTAGGACAGTATTTTTCTATGTAGGTTTTCTTCTTTGGTTGTTTCATCTCAGACTTACAGTCATGTGATTTATGTCCTTTCATGTTACATTTATAACAGAATCCTATGAATGAAGATGTGGAGTTAGGAATACCTTTCATTTTTCTCTTTAATACATTTGATGTGTGGCCTTGCTTTCCATAGTGATTGCATGTCAGCTTTCTTTGTCTTGGATTTGCATAGACATTCTTTGGATCAGCTTGTTTAGGTGATTCTCCATTCTTGGTATAGCCTAGTCTGGTGATGTTGTTGGCTCTCCTTTGTCCATCAAGGAAATCATCCATCCTTTTATTTCTTTCTTCAGCTCTCTTGATTATCTCATTATGTTGTTGGTGAATTCTTATTTTTTGTTTCAGCTTTTCATTTTCTTCCCTTAGCTCACTGATATCTTATATTCTTTCAATTATTTTAACATTCATTCTATTTGCCTCTTGAATCATAAGGATAATCTAATTTTTAATCTCATGATGATGTTTTGTAAGTCTTTATATTTTAGACTCTTTCTCTTGTATCTTTTTAGTAATCTTTCTTCTATAATCAATAGCTAGTGTTCTCTCTTGCTTAGCTTGTCTAGCATTGTTCATGACATCAATCATTCTTACCATCTATGTCTCTTGACCAATTTGCAGAGATTTCACTTGTCCACCTAGATGTTGATTGATTTCATTTAAGCTTGTGATGCTTTCTTCTGATGTATCTGATGCTTTGCTTGTAGTAGATCCTGAAGACTCAAATAGATCTGGTATCTCTTCTTCTTGGTAATCTATCTCATTACAACAAGATTCCATAATCTTTCTTTCATCTAAAAGTTGTCTCATCTTGATTCTAGCTTCTTTATACTACTCATAGAAGATCTGAATTTCTAGCTTCTGATTCTCAATACTTTTGTCAAGTCTGTACTTCTCCATTGTATGATCTTTTCTCTTAAGTCTTTAAGCTTTCCAAATAATATTTCTAGCTCTGATACCAATTGTTGTAAATAATGGGAAGTGTGTACTGAGATGGGAGGGGTGAATCAGTACCTCTAAAACTTTTATCTCTTTTAACTTTTAACCTTTATGTAATCAATTGTTTATCCAACCATCTGTTCTATACTATCTTGATGTAAGATTTATCAATTCATAAACTTAACAAACATGAAAACATTCATGAAAGTAATTGACTCATAACACATGATATGATATCACAGAAAACCTCTATAAGAAGGTAAATATTGCGGTAGGGATGGCACCCACAAAATCTTCACTATCTGCAGATTGGAAGGGGTCAGTTAAGGCTTACAATTTGATCACTTCTGGTGATCTACCCTGTTAGGAGTATCATGTAGAGACCTATTAAGATCTACTCTGTTAAGAGCTTTAGCAACACTATTTAGTGTGCACTCGGTTAAGAGATTTATAATAGGATTGTTAAATCCACCTTTCTTGAAAGGATTTTTACACTTTGCTTCACTTGTTAGAATGTAAGAAAATTACTCATTGACTTGAGTGTATGCAATCTACTATTGTTGATTATAGATCCATTCAAGATTACATGTATATATGTATCACCTAATGTGATTGAATAATACCTCTATTTCTTGGTAGCCTCTGTTCTTGGTTCTTCATAACTAATTTCATCTTTTGTTGTTCCGGTTCTTGAAACTCTCAGTTTGATCCATATCTGTGCTCGTTGGCTACATTCGTCCTCTCATCTCACATATTGAATAATTACAACATCTATTTATGAGATAGATTGACCTGATTTAGTTTCACATATTACAACTTTAACTCTATGGTCACAGGTTTACAACTTTACCTTGATCTCCTAGTTTGCATGTTTTCAATCAGTTAGATCGATTAAAACAATTACAATAATTTTGCTTATCCCTTAAGTAATGGTTTTAAAATAAAACAAAACTCTATAAATAGAATATAAGTGTTTTATTTGACGTGGAAGTCATATCCACTTTTTTCTGGGATGTAACTGACTTTCAGTGTCTGATGCTTGGTTTGCTCTGAAATCAGTTTGTCTGTCTTTCGGTGTTCCTTTGATTGAATTGTCTGTCAGGTTCCCTTGCTCTGTCGGGTTCCTATGTTTTTCTATTCTTTTGGTTTTGCTTGAGATTTGTCTCATCGAGTGTCTCTTGAATTTCACACATTTGGTGATCTCTGATATCTGTACTTTTAGTGTTCCTGAAAGTTTGTCTTTCGGTGTAGGTTTACCGAAGGTTCAGAAACTATTCTTTTGCATACTAATGGAAAAATAATGTCTTCAATATCCTAGTCTAACTGATAAATGTGAAACAACTCTAGGATCTATAAAAAAAATTGTAGCTCCTATATCAATCAAAATGGAAATATTTTGACCAAAGAGATTACTAGACAACTCGATTGGAAAAGCCTAAAAGTTACCTTGCCTATGGTCAATGGATGCATGAATCTAATGCTAAGTTTGGGGACCTTTCCCATCTCTCTAAACTGTACAATAAGGGCATGTACTAGCATAATGGTAACCTCCACAAGTGAAGCAACCATCCACTGGTCCATTCCTGTCCTCAGGCTTATTCCTCCTATTGTCATTCCTATTATTCTCATTTCTATTATTACCTTAGTTTTATAACTAAGAATTGTTATTGTTTTTGGTGTTCCTACGTGCATCTTGACCTTTACCTCTCATATTTCGTACATGCTGTCATCCAGAATCCTTTGTTTTTTTATACTAAAATTTCCTCTTAAATCCTTGAGAGGCATTATTCCTCTTATTAACCCTTACAGTAGACACGTGCTGCAATGTTTGTTTTTGCCTTAATGTCTTCCTGAAAGCAAAGTCCATAGTCTCAGGTTCATTCATGTCAACTTTGGATCCTATCTCTGGACGTAAACTAAGAATAAATTTGTGGGTTCTAAACCGCTCATCCTACTGATACTAAGGTACATACTTCACCAGGTGGCAAAACCTATTGTGGTACTGAATAATAGTTAATACTCCTTGAATCGGATTCTGGAACTCAACTGCTTTCTGATCATAGTATAATTGTGGTAGCCATCTCTTACGGAATAGTACTAGAAAATCCTCCCAAGAAATATCACCAAGCTACATCCTCTCCTCTGCCATCTCATTGTTTCACCAAGTACCAACTTCCATGGATACAATTCATGCTTCAGCCTCATCGCCGATGGTCTTACCATTGAAAGTAGGAGGTACGACCTTCTTGAGGTCCTTTCTCGGTTCCTCTGTTATTCGTTCCCTATTATTGGGTACCTCTATTGTCCTAAGATCAACATTACATTTCAACTGCTCCTCATTTCTTCAATCCTCCTCCTCTTTTCTATGTGCTTCCAATCTCATATCTTCCTTCTACTTACGCTGAGCTTCAAGCCTCAAATCTTCCTCTTGTTTCCATTGATCTTCTACCCTCGGATCTTCTTCCCTCTTCCTTCTTTCCTCATCATCTTGACTATCTCTTAAATCATGTTCAAGGTGATTCATACGATCACCTTGTTGCTGCAAGAGAGCTAAGATATGATCTAACCTCTGATTAGGATCATCATTCCACTCATTACTAGATCCATCCCGGTTACTATTTTGGGTATTCATGGTGTCAAATTAACTCCTGCACCAAGCATAAGTATGCAACTTAGAAACAATAGACCAAGGTCCTAGTGTTTAAACATGGATTTGATACCACATGTAAAGACCAAAAATACCAACAACTGTCACATAAGAAAAAGGCTAAAATTTCTCTAATGTTGATACAATAGTCATAGAAGTTCAATCACTAAAACTAGTCAATAAGAAAGCCCATAATAAAAGAAACATTTCTTCCTGAAATGACATATAATATCCAAAACTTTTAAATAAGTACAAAAATGGAATTCGACCACACTGTTGACTATACAAGTCTATCCATAATTAATTGGAAATAAATAATCCATTACAACAGAATGTCGACCAACTTGTTGTGCACCTTTCATCATAAGTAAGAAATATACATCAAGTATAAGACCATAAGGTCATATGAAACAAGTATCATAAATGTCATTGCATAATTGTCCATCTGCATACTCTAGTCTCCTAATCCATCGGACACCTATCCATCTACAAATTTCAATATGGGAGTGTGGTCCAGGCACTTAATCCACCCAACCATAGAGTGGTTAGCTTCCCTGGGGCTTATCCTGAAATGAAGAGCACACCAAACCTGCCTGAGAAGTCTAGCTACTCAACACTGATGGATCGGAAGGAATCTAGTGCAAGTTGCGAAATATCTACTTTCCTCATAAGTCTAAGTAAAACTAACACATATATGGCAGGAAGATGAAATAAAAACCATCACATTTAAGAAAACATGTGCATTCATAGCTTTGGCCAAAGCGTAAAGAACTAGACTTCTACTGACAGGCAAATAAACAGAACTTGCCCTTTCCTGATTTTCCCATATTCTGCACCCTTTCCATAAAGCGCTTTTCTTTTCCTTTCCAATTTCTCAATAAAAAAATAGCAAAAAGAAAACATTGTTTCTACTCATTTTCTCAAGGAATCAATTTTTGAAGCACTCTATCAGTTTTTCTTTTACTACTACTTTCAGTTCAATGGGATTCCATTCTTTATATATATATATATATATATATATAT
>MU223161.1:2744530-2783158 GCA_018584345.1 Thuja plicata
CTTACTAAAAATAGTAAGTTTCCAAAAATAGCATCTTTGTACAAAATAGCCCTTATTGAATAGAAAAACACATATTTTTGGGTGATGCAAGATTGCCCTTACACCCAGGATGCTCCTGCATCAGTTTCCTAAGGAGCAACTTATTAATCTCACAAAGCAACAACACGACAACCAAAAGCAATCTGAAACAAACGGAAATCAGAAGGAGCATCTATAGCAAATACTGGCCTAATAAGAGGATTTCAATATATTGCTAGAAAGGAAAATAAAAATTTGAACCACATGGTCAGAACACCATGAAATTAAGGATCCATTCTACAGATATCTATTTCCAATATTGAACATGAACAAAGAATCCACATATTACAGAGGCCTCTAACTAAATCAATAAAAAAGGAACCTGGCAGATAATGGTGCATTCTGGGGATAATCTGACTCCTCCAATCCCATGTTGATGATCTCCCCAAGCTTCCCTTTTATGTTTTTCACCCAGCATGTGCTTTGGCCTCTCTTTCCAGTCTATTGGCCACCATCATCTCCTTTTTCCTCCCCTTCCTTCTCTCGTGTGTCCCTTCTTATTCCCTTCTTTTCCCCTTTTAACGTGTAGTCCTTTTTGTTTCTTCTTCTCTCATACAAATTTTTGTTTTAAGAATCTTAAATTCCTCTCCTCTATTGTCACGTTTTCCCAACATGTTGTATTCTTCTCCCACTTCCTATGTTTCTCTTAGATTTTCCTCCCTCCTTTCACGTGCGAGTGGGGGGCAGTTTCTATTACTATCGACTTGCTTCCATGTTGTCGACTTTTTTTCTCCTTACTCCTGCTTACCTCTTTTTAACCTACGGCTTTTTGCCTTTACCTGCAGCTTTTTCCTCATTTGCTATCGTGTTCCCCTCCTTTTTCCACCTTTGGTCTCTAGTCTAACATGTCACCAATCAAGCATGCGACTCCCTGTCTTGAATAGGTTTGTCATTTTTTTATAACAACCATTCTCAATTTTGTTTAAGCGTGCTTACTCTAATTAAAATCCACTCCTGTTCTCCAGCCGTTTATGGAAAATTTCACCCTTTGTTTTTAAGGAAAACTCTTTTAATTTATAACTTCCTCTTAATGTCCACTCTTGTTTTAAATAGAATCGACTCATTTTTGGAAGATATTGTAGGGGATTGAAGAAGTGTTGATTCACTACTTCGTTTAAAATACAATAACAAGATGCATAAATAAACTCAAGATAATGCTTATTTAATAAATAAATAAACAAACTCACACACACACACACCTTGGAGATAAAGTTTAAGAATAAAACTATTTAATTCTAACATACATTTAACTTATCATTAATAAATAATCATAATGCATATGTGGTGTGTGATAGCCAAAATTTCCAGCCCAATCACTACCGAGAAGCTAGATTTATCTACCTCAACCACACTCTTGTCCTTGTCCTGGAAAATCATCTCAAACCACTAGAGATTTGTTTATCAATAGATTAGTCCTCAAATCATAATCGAAATTAAAATACATCGTATCCATAGAAATTATTATCATTTCATCATCAATAATCTCGACATCATAATAATGCATATAATTGATCAAAACATATCATTATTATTCCACATTTATGTCACTTCATAAATAAAAATATCATTATAACATGACATCAGCATAAGATCTTTAGAAATAGTTCAAGCATCCATAAAGTAATCACTAGCATGTCTACGAATTAACAATTCATAACAACTTAGGTCGAGAACATACGTACAAGTCAACAAAAGTCTACATTATCGCTAACAAATCCTATAAAAAGGAACCTATCTAGTTAGGTTATGACAATATGTGTATCCAGATATGATAATCAACAAAACTAAACAACTCTATCACTAACAATCAATCTAGATACCACGTCATCTAGTAACAAACATCTAACAAGTATCATTCTTTATATTTGAGCATCAATAATGCATATCGTGTGTAACATGAATTATAAGTTAGAAAGGACATCATTATGAACTAGCAAACGCACCTTATTGTGCAATGGGAACGCCGTAGAGTTATGGAAAGGTCATTTAAGTATGTGTCCATTTGTTTGTCACTCATTCTCATCCTCTCTGGATCTCCTTATCTTTGTATCAATATATCTCACCATCTATATATCTCTCTTTAACTCCCCCTCTCTATGTCTCCCTCTCTCTCTCCCTAGATCTCTTTATATCTTTACTTCATACTATCGTAGACACCAAGCATACTTATACCCTTTCATGCATACCAGGCATAAATAAGAATTTATACTATAAGTTGTGTATTTGTATTTGATTCCCTAATTTCAAAATATTCTCTTAGATGTGGATTTGATAATTGTTTGTTTGATTTTGTTCATTGATTGTTTGCTTGATGTCTTGAGGAATGAATGATTGGTGAATGAATGAAGGATTTGTTTTCATGGATTCACGAATGAAGATTCATAAGTGACCCTTGAATGATTTGAATGATCTCTTTTATACTTCATTGTTCTCCTCAATTGATCTCTCTTGGATGTCCTCCTCAATTGAAACCTTCTCCCCTTTATATCTTTCAATGTGGGAGAGAGTCTCACCTCTTCATCATGGCTACCCTTTGCAATAATCACAACATTTCAAAATTACCACCCTTTGGAAGAACTCTTCATCATTTCTACTCTTTGAGAGTGTTACAACCTTTCATAATTGCTACACTTGAGAGAGTCACAACCTTTTCTAATTACCATCCTTTGAAAGAGTCACAACCCTAAACATAGCCAGCTAATATACAAATAAACAAGATTTAAACAAATGCATAAAACTAAACTCTTATCATAACTCTAACCCTAGATATTAACCCTAAATAAATAATACAATTAATATTTTATAATATAATTATTTATGTAGATTTTAATAATTAAATAAAATAAATAATATAATATAATTAATATCTTATAAAATAATTACTTATATAAATTTTAATAATTGAAATTAATCTATAATTAAATAATAACATAATTAACAATAAACAATAACTTTATAACCCCAATCCTAAACAAGATAAAAACCCAAATTATAAACTCAATTATGACCTAAGCATAAACCTAAACTCCTATCCTAACTCTAACTCTAGATATTAATCCTAAAAAAAATTTAACAATTAATATTTTATAATATAATTATTTATGTAAATTTTAATAATTTAACTCAATCTATATAATTATAGAATAATAATAATATAATTAATAATAAACAATAATTTTATATAATTATAAGATATTAATTATTTATTTATTTTAGATTAAATTATTATAATTTAACAAATCTATAAAATAATAGACTATTATAATTAAATAATATAATTAATATCTTATAAAATAATTACTTATATAAATTTTAATAATTTAAATTAATATATAATAAAATAATAAAATAATTAACAATAAATAATAACTTTTTAATTTAATATATTTGCACTATTAATAATCTAAATAAGAAATTAAATTCATTACTAATAATAATATTGATATTTGTATTTATTAATAATGTTCAAATAATTAATATTACAAATAGGAATCACAAATGAAAATCATACTAATAAATTTTTCAAATCATTTCATTGTCAACCATCCATATGATGCATCATCACCGTCAGTATCGCGTCAGTTGACAATGAAATAATTTGAAAAATTTATTAGTATGATTTTCATTTGTGATTCCTTTGAACATTATTAATAAATACAAATATTATTATTATTATTATATTAAATAATCATAAAATACAAATTAAATATATTATATCATATTCAAATATTAATAGGAGATTTAATAAATTCATACTGTATTAGAATTAAAATCAACAAAACATATATATTTATAAGTTTTAAAAATATATATATATAATTTTAAAAAAATAAGTAAAATGTTAATTATATATTTTTATTTTATAAAAATTAACATATATTAATAATAATTTAATAGGAAGAGAGAATTTATATTTTATATTATATAATCATTTAAAAATCATAAAATACAAATTAAATATATTATATCATATTTAAATATTAATAGGAGATTTAATAAATTCATACTGTATTAGAATTAAAATCAACAAACCGCATGCGCTCCCAAAGATTTTATTATACTTTTTACTGTCATATTTAATGTTTTAATATTTTAACGTACTGATTACTTCTGACAAGGGATGATGAAGGACGAACCAGTCATTAGGACGAATAACGACAGCGGTTTGGAAAGTGTGAAACAGAAGATATGATGAGGTCAACACTCTTTCTCTCTTTCTTTCTCTCGCCATTAATTCTCACAACGCAGCCTCAAAATTCAATGCCAGATATTATTTTCCCAATGAAGATCTTAAAAGGTGTGGCGGATGTGGGGGGAATTTAAATTCCATTAAGTGCAAGAGTTTCTTGAAACTTGCAAGAGATGCTTCCAGGCCCTGTGGTGAGCTAGGGTTTGAAGCTTCAAATCGGCTCTGCTTCAGAATTTTCAGCTTGAATTTCACTAGTTTGGAAAATTTTTACTCATGGCTCGAATTCGCTTGGTGCAGGTTGGGAACAGATTGTTTGGAATAAAATCAAATTTCTGGTTGTTGTTTTTCATTAATGAGAATGAAGAGATGGGATTTTTCGGTTGTTTGTTTTCATTTATGAGAATGAACAGATGGAAATTCAATATTTGCTTGTTTTTTGTGGTCTGAATTTGTTCTCCACTTGCATCGATTGAATTTGAGATCTGCTTGTTTTCTGTGGTCTGAATTTATTCCCCACTTGCATCGATTGAATTTATTGAATTTGAGCTTAGGACCTGTCTAATCCCATATAATATCCAGTCTCATTGAAACAGTGTGAAAAGAAAAATGACAACTAAAAAGTGAAAAGAAATCTAACGGGTGAAAACATTCCAATGGTAGTCATTCTCTCTCCACATTTACCCACCGTTGATCTAAAAAATTAGCCTAGCCTTCTTCAAAGGGAAATGCCTACGGCGTAATTATGTGTTGATAATGACTATACAAGTCAAAGATGATTGAGTTATTCCAAGAGGGTTTGACCATTTGACAATAATTAGTTAAAAGGAAAATGTGATTTGGGGAAAGGTACCATTTGTATAGTTATGAAGAGTTCAATCAAGAAAAGATGTGTCTATTCAAAAAGGGGAACCATGTGATTCTACAAGATATTAAAAGAACATACAAATCCTTTTGGAAGCAGATCATTGGATATTTCTTATCTTTTACGGATTGTTCTATTTAGAGCACATTTCCTTATGACATCTTTGGAGAAAGAATATAAAGACTTATTCAGAGATGGCATCTCTGGTGCATATGTTTATTGTTACATTAGACACAAACAATGCTATTATTCATGCCTTAAGGAATCTTTAGAGAAAGAATATAAAGACTTATTCAAAGATTACATTCATAGTGCATATATTTATTATTACATTAGACACAACCAACGATATAATCCATATTTAGAGAACAAAATCTATAGTGCATATATTTATTGTTACATCAAACACGTCCATCAATATTGTTGCAAATATATAGTTTCCTATAAAAGAAAGAAACCAAATCATTGTAACAAGATTACATCAAACCTTGCATATAATTCAGTGCTTCATCATACACAATAGTATACATATTTTATAAAATGATTGTTTGCACAATCGTTAATAGATATTTGTCATTGTATGTGCTAGAGTTGTATATCATAAATTGCAATTGTCATTATCAATTTACAATATTAGAACAAACATCGTCATCATACATTCATTACAATTTGCATTGAATATACAATGAGCATCGTAATAAATATCAGATACTGTCCATTGAATATAATTATAAATAGATCAGATCTTACTTTTATCTTCCATTACTTTCTTAAATACATATCCATTTAGCATGGTAAGGAATATTGAAATAATAGTCTCAGCATTCTTGAATAGTGAAAAAGGGAACATTACAAGTGGTACAAAACTTATAATCCTGCCAACTTGTGGGATGAACATTTCAGATTAGTAGAAAATGGAAGAAATTGAGGAACTATTAAAATAAGAAGCTTCAAAATATTGGAAAAGATGAAGAATTCAACAAACGCATGCATCAATTCATGGCAGAGAAAAGAACACCTAGATGAAATTGGATCAACTATTGGGACTACTAACAAAATTTGTGATAAAGAATGGTGGACATATTAATGTAGAGCAACTCATTGCCACTCAAACTTTGATTCATCATGTGGCTACACCTAGTTCAAAATCAATATGTACACCTAAAGTTGAACGACAAGAAATTAGTGAGCCAACATCGATGGAACTACATTAATAGTTTCAACAAGATTGGGTAAAGGGGGGTCTTCAACTGAATATGTCCCTAGACGACTACATAGACTCAAGGTTAAATTACCTACCTAAAGAACATAAAGGACGTCACCTTGACTTAAGAAGGTAAATTGAAAAGAAAGATTACAAAGTAGCATCAAGTGTTCCACCCCAAATGTCATACAAGGAAGAAGGAATAATATGTAAAGGATTAAAAAGGACTAATCTGGTTCGTCAAAGGCAATGAGAATTTGAGAATCAAAACATGATCTTCAAAGAGTTAAAGACATCCAAAAATAAAATAGCCCGTGACACCTCTAAAGGGGTAGAAGCAATTGTCTCCTCAAGCACATCCTTTGATCTTATATCATCTCAAAGGTCATGGTGGGGAAATAATGTAATGGAGATTGAAGAAAAGCATCATAATGTAGATAATATGAAGTTGCTCCAAAATTAAAAACTAAATTATCTTTTTCCTCCCAAAGAAAACTAGGCAATCATGGTTAAGAATTAGAAAAATAATGCTTCTGATACAAGTAAATTAGTTACTTTGTGTATCAAGTCTCATCAAATTGTAGTTGATAAAAAAAGGAAGTTGATATTAAAAATATTGAAAGATGAAACATGTGTTGAAGACAATTATTCAATTGTGTATTTTCATTGATGTTACACATGTATTTACACCTACATAGTGATGTTACACATATGTCTACATTCAGACCGAGCACAGTTGGTGAACAGAATGAGTTATTTAGTGTTGACTGAGTTCAGTCGGGCATTGAAGGAAATTCAGTGTTGACCGAGTCACTCGGACATTTTAGTCTTGGTCGTGCATTCAGTGGCAACAGACTAACGGTGATTTATATTCTATAATTAATTGGTTATATGCATCTGACTGAATTGTGATTTATTATTAGAAGTCTATTCAATCTGACTTGACAGGGCTTACCATATAAATGAAAGGTCAAGTTTGGATTGAATGTGTGGAAGGTGATAATAAGAAGAAAAAGCAGAAGTGTGGAATTATGTGATATGAAGAGTGAAGGTGAAATCAGACAAGATTATGATTGAGTATTGATCACTCATAGCTACAATAGAACATCTGATCAGCAAGGATCTAGTTATAATTAGAATAGAGATCTGAATCAGCAAAGACAGTTGTTTACACATACAGGTCAATCCATTGTTACTTTCTAACAATTATAGCAGTGATCTAAAATCTCTTAACAGAGTAGACTTAACAGACTTTTTGTAAATCCTCTCACAAGGTAGCATTTCTATTTTGAAGTGTTGAAGACCTCTAACAAGGCCACTCCTCACAAGGTGATTAAATCCTTTAACAAGGTCACACCTAACAGTGTGTTATTGTAACCTTTAATGGGGTTGGCTCCTAACAAGGCTCACTTTAGAAGAGTGAAAAACAGTAAGTAGTTACATTGGTGGTTTTTCCCATATTGGGTTTCCACATTAAATCTTGGTGTCATTTGTGTATATGTTATTTGTTTCATGCTTTATGTTTCTACACTTAAATCTCTAAAGTATAATTGCATTGGATATTATCAAGATTACTTTAACACCTGACTTACAGATGAATATCTTAATTGACTGAGTAACAATGTAAAAGTATCTAAGACATCTAAGGGACAAAGGATTTGTTTTGTAGTAACTAATTCACCCCTCCCCTCTTAGTTACTTATCACATTTTCAACAATTGGTATTAGAGCTGCAAGTGCTTTCAGAGAAGGTTTCAAGGCCTAAGCTAAATATCAGAGATATCTTATAGAAGGGAGATCCCTAAACTAAACAAAGACAATTTCCTAGCATGGCAGGAGCTGATGAAGCTACATCTATCTACTATTGGTGATGTTGGTCTGCAATTTTTGGAGAGAAAATATGTGGAACCAACAAGGACTATGACTATGGAACAAATGATGGAACGGAAGCATCACAACATAATGATGATTGACATAGTTTCTTCACTCAGCTACTAAGAATTTGATGAAGTCAAGGACTACCCTGCAACCTATGATATGTGGAAGAAATTACAGGACATTCATGGAGGAGATGCAAATGTAAGAAGAGCCAAAGCAAAAATTCTGAGAGGACAATTTGACCAGATAAAAATGAAAGAAGGAGAAGACATTATAGGATACAGTGACAGAATCAAGAAGATTGTGAGTGCCATCAGAGCTGTAAGAGGAATAATTGAAGATACAATAGTGGTCAGCAAGGTACTAAGAACTTTACTTCCTATCTATGCTATTAGAGTTTCAGCTATTCAAGAGATGAGATGCAATAAAGATATAACTCTGGATACATTAGTGGGAAGGCTTACAACTTTTGAGCTGGACAACTTTGACAATTAGTCTCCTAGCTCTAGCAATCTTGAGTCTACATTCAAAGCAAAACTAAACCTTGGTAAGAAGGATGGATACTCAAAAGGGAAGCAGATTTTTAGTGACAGTGATGATGCATCTGATGATGAAGATCTTGACATCATTGACACGGTACTTGAAAGAAGAGTTGCAAAAGGAAAATATAGAGGAAAGATACCATTGATTTGTTTATCATGCAATGAGGTTGGTCACATTGCTACAAAGTGTCCGAACAAAGAATACAAAGATGAGAAAAAGTTCAACAAATTCTAGGGCAAGAAAGATTTCAAGAACTACAAAATCTACAAGGATAAAGGTAAGAAGTCTTGTTATATTGCTAAAGATTCTGACAGTGATGAAGAAGAAGAAATGGTTTATATTGTTGTTAAGGATGAGTCAGATGAAGAAGATGAGAAGACAACACTTTTCTCACACATCAATAAAAATGACACATGGATAATTGATAGTGGTTTTTCTCATCACATGACTGGTGATAAGACAAAGTTTGAACATCTTGAACACTATGATGGTGGGAGTGTTAGTTTTGGGAATGATGATCCTTACCCTATAAGAGGAAAAGGTTGCATTATTCTGACAAAAGGAATCAAATGTGATAATGCTTATTGGGTTGAAGGATTGAGGAGAAATCTACTCAGTGTAGCACAACTAAACAACATTGGCTTCAAGGTGGAACTCGTGAATGGTAAGGCCAAGCTCCTGGATGGTAAAGGGAACCTAGTTAGAGCTGGCAGATAAACAAAAGGTAATCTATTCTATCTTGACCTCACTGAAGGTTCATGCTTTATTGCACAAGTAGAATAAATTTGGTTATGGCATAAAAGGTTGTGTCATGTAAACTTTGATAATTTGGTAAACATAAGCAAGAACAAGAGAGTCAAAGACATTCCTATTTTGAAGAAACCCAAGTTAGCAATATGCAAACAATGTCAAATCAGAAAGATGAGCAAGACTAGTTTCAAAAGCAAGAATTACAATACCGATGAAGTCTTGGAATTGGTACAAACTGATCTATGAGGACCAATTGGAACAACAAGCTATACTGGAGAGAAGTATTTTTTTCTATTTGTTGATGATCATTCCAGAATGATTACTGTCATTTTTCTTAGAGGAAAATCAGAAGATTTTTAGAAATTCAAGTGGTATCTTGCAAGAGTAGAAAAGGAAACAGGAAAGAAACTACAATACCTAAGATCTGACAGAGGAGAATTCATTTCAAATGAGTTCAATGAATTATGTAATGAGAAAGGAATCAAAAGACAGGTATCTGCCCCTGGTACACCACAACAAAATGGAATAGCAGAGAGAAGAAATAGATCCATCATGGATTGTGCCAGAACTCTAATGATTGAAAATAATGTTGCTGCCAAATACTAAAAGGAGACCATCAACACTATAGTGTTCACCCTGAACCGAGTTCAACTAAATAAAGGTACTAACAAGACACCTTTTGAATTATGGTATGGCTATAAACCTAATGTTCATTGTTTCAAAGTATTTAGAAGTAGATGCTACATCCTGAAGGAAGCTAGAAATGAAAAACTAGATGCAAAAAGTGATGAAGGAATATTCCTAGGTTACTCGTGTAAAAGCAAAGCATACAAATGTATAAATCTTACTACTCATAAAGTCATAGAAAGTGTACATGTCAAGATTGATGAGTTTGCAAAAAAATGTGAAGAGAAGAGTAGTAAAGAGCCTAAAGAATACATGAACTTTGTATATTATGAACTTGAGACTATACCTATGACTCGAGCAATGGTGATGGGACAGTAGAACTGTCGACCACTAAATATACTAGCACAAACTCTGCAACCCAAGTTGCAAACTGTGCAACCTAAGCTTCTAGTAGAAGAGATTGAGTCACAGACTGGGGAACCCAAGTCATAGATAGAGGGATCCAATTCACAGACAGTCGAACCTGAGCATCAGACAGAGGAACAAGAAAGAATGTTTGAGAATGACACACCTAGTGGATCAAGTCAAGAACCTAGAAAAAAATATCCAGTACTTTCAAGGTATGTTAAAAGGCATCATGCACCTAAGAAAATAATTGGAGATTAGACATAAGGTGTAATGACAAGGAAGAAACTCAAAGTTACATGCTTACTAAGTGAATTTGAACCTAGAACTATTAAAAATGTACTAAATGATGAAAGTTGGATAGAAGCAATGAATGAAGAAATCAAGCACATTGAGAAGAACAAGACTTGGACTCTTGTGCCTAGGCCAAAGGACAAGAATGTGATTGGAACCAAGTGGGTTTTTAGAAATAAGATGAATGAAAATGGTAAAGTTTCTAGAAACAAGGTCAGACTAGTTTGTAAAGGATATGCTTAAGAAGAGGGTATTGACTATGGAGAAACTTTTGCTTCTATTGCAAGACTTGAAGGAGTCAAAACTCTTTTGGCATATGTTGCACATAAAGGATACAAAGTATATCAAATGGATGTGAAATCATCATTTATAAATGGAATCCTAGAAGAAGAAGTCTACATTGAACAACCTGAAGGATTTATTGATCCTAGCAGAAGGGATATGGTTTGCAAGCTACACAAATAATTGTATGGACTAAAGCAAGTGCCCAGAGCCTGGTATGAAAGACTACATAGCTATCTAATAAGCATTGGATTTTAGAGAACCAATGATAACAGTAGCCTGTATATCAAAGAAGGGCCACATAAAAAAATACTGTTAGCAAAGATATTTTTTGATGACATATTATTCACTGGTTATGATGACCTATGCAAATCATTCTCTGTAGCTATGAGTAAAGAATTTGAGATGTCTATGTTTGGTGAGATAAAATTCTTTGTTGGATTACAAGTACATCAAATGAAGGATGCTATCTACATTACTCAATCAAAATATATCAAGGAGATACTTAAGAAATTTGGTATGGAAGATTCCAAACCTGTTGGAACACCCATGTATATCAGACAGAAATTGTCTAAAGATGATGATTCAAAGGAGGTAGATCAAACCAACTATAGATCCATGATTGGAAAATTGCAATATGTTGTTCACACCCGACCTGATATTGCATTGGTAGTAGGTATTGTTGCAATATTTTCAGCTAATCCCAGAGATAATCGCCTAATGGCAATCAAAAGAATTTTGAGATATCTGAAGGGTACTGAAGACTGTGGTTTATGGTATAAGAAAGGTGAAAACTTTGATTTAAAGGAATTCACTAATGTTGATTGGGCTGGAAGTGTAGATGATAGGAAAAGCACTAGTGGTGGAGCTTTCTTTCTTGGAAAGAGGTTAGTATCATGGACTAGCAAGAAACATAATTGTATCTCTTAGTCTACAGTAGAGGTAGAATATGTTGCTGCAGTAGTGAATTGTTCAAACATCATATGGATCAAGCAGTTGTTATTAGGAATGAAGGAAGAAGTAAAAGAGACCGTTATTATCTACTGTGTCAACACCAATGCCATTAACATTTCAAAGAATCCTGTGATGCACACAAAAACCAAGCATATAGCAATAAAGTATTCTTTTTTGAGGGAATTGGTACAGAATAAAGAAGTAAGGTTGGAATATGTGAATACCAAAGAAAAAGTTGCAGACATATTCACCAAACCTTTACCTAAGGATGCATTCTTGTATCTTAGAAGAAAGCTAGGGGTGCTTCCCCTAACTGAAGCTCACTAAAATATAGTCTAGTGATGCATCAACCCGAGCGACAGTGAAGATCTATCAGTTGATGCAGGTACATTGGAGCACATTGCAGATGAATTTGTACATTCAGGTACATTACAATTACAAAGTGAAATAGTACTGACTATTGATATTTGCAGAGATGGTGTCTTTGGCATCTGTTGTCAAAGAGGGAGAGTTTTCTATAATACAGTAAGAGGGAGATTTTGATGTCAGAGGGAGTTTTTTTTTTTATGAGAATCGGAATGAAGCTAAAGACATTAATACAAATTTATGTTGCTCTACAATTCTTTGTATTATGACATGTTGTGTTGTCATCAATGCCAAAGAGGGAGATTGTTGAAGACAATTATTCAATTGTGTATTGTCATTGATGTTACACATGTATTTACACCTATATAGTGATGTTACACATATGTCTACATTCAGATCAAGCACAGTTGGTGAACAGAATGAGTTATTTAGTGTTGACTGAGTTCAGTTGGGCATTGAAGGAAGTTCAGTGTTGACCAAGTCACTCAAGCATTTCAGTCTTGGTCGGGCATTTAGTGGCAACCGACTAACAGTGATTTATATTCTATAATTAATTGGTTATATGCGGCCGACTGAATTGTGATTTATTATTATAAGTTTATTCAAGTCGACTTGACAAGGCTTACCATATAAATGAAAGGTCAAGTTTGGATTGAATGTGGAAGGTGATAATAAGAAGAAAAAGCAGAAGTGTGGAATTCTGTGATACGAAGAGTGAAGGTGAAATTAGATAAGATTTTGATTGAGTATCGATCACTCAAAGCTGCAATAGAACATCTGATCAGCAAGGATCCAGTTATAATCAGAACAAAGATCTGAATCAGCAAAGACAGTTGCTTACAGATACAGGTCAATCCATTGTTACTTTCTAACAATTGTAGCAGTGATCTAAAATCTCTTAACAGAGTAGACTTAATATTCTTTTTGTAAATCCTCTCACAAGGTAGCATTTCTATGTTGAAGTGTTGAAGACCTCTAACAAGGCCACTCCTCACAGGGTGATTAAATCATTTAACAAGGTCACACCTAACAGTGTGTTATTGTAACCTTTAACAGGGTTGGCTCCTAATAGGGCTCACTTCAGAAGAGTGAAAAATAGTAACTAGTTACATTGGTAGTTTTTCCCATATTGGGTTTCCAAGTTAAATCTTGGTGTCATCTGTGTATATGTTATTTGTTTCATGCTTTATGTTTCTGCACTTAAATCTCTAAAGTATAATTGCATTGGATATTATCAAGATTACTTTAACACCTGAGTTACTAAAGAATATCTTAATTGACTGAGTAACAGTGTAAAAGTATCTAAGACATCTAAGGGACAAAGGATTTGTTTTGTAGTAACTGATTCACCCCTCCCCTCTCAGTTACTTATCTCATTTCCAACAACATGAAGGTTAGTAAACAATGATAGAAGAGCATTTTCAAGTCATGAGACCCCAAATAATTCTGAAGAAGAGGAGATATCACCATCAAGAAGAAAATACATGGTAATTAAATATATTATGGAACCTAGTGACAATAGAAGAGGGGATGAAAATATAAAATATTTTTTGCAAAGATAATTTATTCTTGGTAGAGATGAGAACAAGGCTTGGGATCCTAGTACATCTTTAATAAATCAAGTAGGAAGACAAGATTGGAGTGAAAGGACAAATCCTGACAGGGAGGGTATTAAACATTCTTCAATCAAGTTACAAAGGGATATGAGTCAAATTAGAACCCATACATTCGATGGAGATAAATGTTTGAGTTTGATAATAAGGAGATGACACTTTCTCATCATATATCCTATGAAAAAAAGGTGTCATTATGATCCATTTGAGATGGCATCAAGGAAGGATCTATTAGACATTATAACATATCTAAGATCATGGAAACTAAGAAATCAACCCTTTACCACAAACAATTATCCAGATTAACATCCTAGGCCATTCATGAACGTACAATAAGTTGGAACTATTGGAATTATGTTTTTGACTTCTTGAATGAGGGAATCAAGAGCTTATGGTTGAACCATGTTGAATACTTGGATTTCAAAACTAAACACTTTTTAAACTCTTTGGAGAATCCTTTATAGTTCAAACTTGAATATGAGCATATCAAAATCAGGATGAAACAACAACAACTTGAGGATATACTCATGAGAACAATTTGTAATTCAAATTTCAATTGGTACTCTAACCTTTGGGATTCGGAAATCAACATAACAAGTATATTGCATCAATTAAAGTAATGGATGAAAGCTAAACCATTCTTCATATTTATTTGGGATCTAGGAATCATCTCAAAAACTTAAGTATTCTTGTGGGCAAGCATCTTCTAAGAGGGGGAGACTATAATTTCCCCATTCCAACAATTAAGTAGCCCAATTTTTGTGAAGTCTCTAAGGGACAAAAATTACAAAAGACATAGTCAAATGAAGATAAATGGTACCAAAACACCGAAGAAGACTATAACTATAATTGATAAGTGAATGAAGGAAACTTCAATATCATAAAAAGGAAGTTTCCACCATTGATTTTAGCTTTGACAGTGAAGGAAGTGTGATAACATCTATGTATTGATATATGAAAATGTTGATAAAGAGTGGATCTATATGAAGATACAAGCAATGATTAAAATTATTGTGTGATTCTAAAGCAAATAGATCATATAAATGACATCGTTGATATAAATAAATAGCATAGGCGATGCAATAATCAGTAGCAATATCAAATGAGATTTAAAATAATAACCACAAAGGAGGTGTATGTGTGTCGAGATATGATAATAAACAAAACTAATCAATTATATCACTAACAATCAACCTAGAGACCATGTCATCTGGTAACAAACATCAGTCAAGTATCATTTTTCATATTTGAGCATCAATAATACATATTGTGTGTAACATGAATTATAAGTTAGAAAGGACATTGTTTTGAATTATGAGTCGACAACGACTATAGAAGTCAAAGATAATTCAATTATTCAAAAAGAGGTTGACCATTTGACGACAATTAGTGAATATGTCTGGAATTGGCATTATCTAATTCCCAATTTTGTTTCTTTCATGTTTGTGTCTATCTAAAAAAAATTGGAATTGGAATTTTTGAATTTCAATTTTTCCCCAAAATGGGCATATGCATCTTCCACCCAAATAGGTGGAATTGGAATTTCGAATTCCAATTCCAATTCCAATTTTTATAAAACCAAATTTAATATCTTGTCGGATTCGTGACTTCTCCAAACCTTCATTCTGAAACACATTGGTATATTATATTGCTATATACACATAGGTGTGTATATACACACACATGTGTGTATACACACACATGCACACACATGTGTGTGTATATACACATGTGTGTATATATACACACTTTGCTATACACATGTGTGTATATATACATACTTTGATATATACACACATGTATGTATATATACATAAGTATATATGTATACACATGTGTGTATATACATACATGTGTGTGTATACACACATGCACACACATGTGTGTGTGTGTGCATGTGTATATATACACACATGTATATATACATACATATATACACATGTGTGTAGATATACATAGGTGTGTATATATATAGGTGTATGTGTATGTGTATATACACACATGTGTATATATTTTCAAAGAAATTAAGAAATAAACAATTAAAAATCCTTATGCATCTTCTCAGTAATCTTCCGGGTGAACCAAATGGGTCTTGCCCATATTCCATAAATCATATTCAGGATAAGTATCTTCCAGAATTGCAGCATCTTCCAGAATTGACTATATCTAGCATTTGGTATTCCAGCACCCAAATGGGCCCTTGGAAAAATATAACTTGGAGAAAGGTACCATTTGCATAGTTACGGGGATTTGCGATCAAGCAAAGATATGTCTATTAAAAAAGGGGAACCATTCAATTCTACAAGATATTAAAAGAACATCCAAATCCTTTTGGAAGGGGATCATTGGATATTTTCATATATTATTTCTTATCCTTTTACATATTTCTTTGTTTAGAGCATATTGCCTTACGACATCTTTGGTGCAAGAATATAAAGACTTATTTAGAAAGAGCATCTCCAGCTCATATATTTATTGTTACATCGGACATAGCCAAGGTTATAATCCATATTTAGAAAACAACATCTCTAGTGCATATATTTATTACTACATCAAACACAACTGACAATATTGGTTCAAGTATGCAGTTTCTTATCAGAGACAACAACCAGATCGTTGTAGCAAGATTACAACAAACTTTGTATATTATTCAGTGCTTCATCAATTCTAGTAGTATACATATTGATATAAAATGATTGTTTGCACAATTGTAAATAGATATTTTCCATTGTATGTGCTAGAGTTGTATATCATAAATTACAATTATCGTTATCAATTTACAAGATTAGAGCATACATCATCATCATAAACTCATTGTAGTTTGCATCGAATATACAACTAGCATCATAATAGATATCATACATTGTTAATAGAATATAATTATAAACAGATCATATTTTACATTTATCTTCAATTACTTGCTTAAATTCATATTCATTTAACATAGTAAGTAAAGAATATTGAAATAATAGTCTCAAATTTCCTAAATAGTGAAAAGGGGGACATTACAAGAGATAGGATATAGACAGGATAAGAAAAACCAAAGGTAATAATGGATGATGAAAGTAAGAACTAGATAAGATAGTATATATGGACTAAAGGGTGTGTATAACATGAAATAGATGGGACACATGATTCTTATAGAGATCCTTGACCTTGTCAAGGTCAAAGATAGGATGAATGAGGGATAGTAAAGCTTGTGGTGGATGTGATAGCATAGATGAAACTTGCCCACAAGTGTAGAGTTCAAGAGGATAATGGATTTCACATGACACATGTTTTTCAGGTTTTCATCATGGTACTTGACCAAGGCACCACAAGAAGTGATTTTCACAAATGGATGGATTATTCTCTCTTCACTTTTTTCAATTATTATTTTTATTTTGTACAATAAGAAAAAAGGAAAAGGGTGATTAATCCTATCTTTGATTGCACATTAGGAAGGAGGATGACCCACTAGGCATGAAATTGATCAAGTGCTTAATGTGCATCTCTAATCCTTCACTAATATGAAAGTTTTTTCAAGATGATTTGATCAAATGATGCAAGATAGAGGGTGAAATAGGAAAAACCAGTGAGTTGCAAAATATATAGTATGAGAAAAGGAAGACAACTCTATATAGGTGCGAGAAACAAAAACTAGAAGATACCCTGACCTAAGATTTTAATTTGATGTAGTTTTTTAGGGAAGAGGTTTCTTGGGGCATCCTGTTCCCTAGAAGAGGTCACTTGGGGCATCCTGTTCCCTACACTTTTGACTAAACTCATTTGTAGACAGTCTGTCAAGTCTTAAACTTTCCAGATCTGGACTGGTGGGAATGCCACTTGTTCCTACACATAGAAAAAATGAGGAAAATGTTGTATAGAAAGGGGTTTTCCTCAGTCAAACCCCGATTGAGGAATCATCCTTGAAATAGAAATGACATTGCATAAAATGAAAGCTTGTAAATGTGAAGTAAATATTAGATCTTCTTTGTCAAAGATTATACCTTCATAAACGGAGATTGAGATCATGATGCCTATGACTATGCTTGTACGTTGATCAAATGTAGTTTTATGTTATCTTTGAACCTTGGATTATAGAGAAGAATTAAGGGCACCCTTCACAAATGCAAATATTTTTTAACACTCCTCAGAGATCTTCAATTTTGTTATGCTTGATTGACTCTTTCCTTGAGGAATGGATGGATGGGTGGATATATATGGACAAAGGATCTTCTTGCTTGATTGTGGTCTCCTCTAATTGGCCATCACGGGAGAGAATTTTCTACAATGGAGAAGATTTTCTTCTAAGATGCTAGAAAATACTTGAAATCTTGATCTTGAATGCTTGGATGTGAAATTGTAGGAGATCGCTTGAATTATTGATTGCTTGATGTCCAAATGAGGAGAAGTAGGTTGCTTTTATACATCTCACAACATTTCAAAGCCCAAAACTTGAAGGAGGCTGACGAGAATCTGGAAAACTTGCTAAACTGATGAGACGGGCCCTTAATTCAAATTTTAAGGAAAAAACCAGGGAAAAGGTCGACTGGGAGACCTCTTCCCACCAAAAGATGTTGACATTTAATTTGGTATTGGGAAGGTGGAAAGGATGTAAAAAATGTAGGCAGTGTGAAGCTGGATCAATCATAATGGATACAAAATCTTGAGAACTCTAAAATATGGCTTGATTAAGCATCTAATTAAAGGTGCTTACAATTTAGGATAGTACATTTAGCCCCCATTTTAGTGAGAGTACGAGATTAACTCATGCTCAAGGTAAATTAGATCAATGCATTGCAAAAAAAATATCAAGGTCAAGGAGACAAGGAGACACCAAGCCCCAAGTGGCTTAGGTCCACATCAAATCCAAAACCAAGATAAAAGAAGCGACACTCAGAGAGAGAGAGAGAGAGAGAGAGAGAGAGAGAGAGAGAGAGAGAGAGAGAGAGAGAGAGAGAGAGAGAGAGAGAGAGAGTTGAAAAAGATGGAGTTGAAGGTCTAGAAAGTTATTTTATGCTAGTCAACCCATAAAAAAAGGATAACCAAGTGAAGCATTACTCACTCAGGAAATCTACCATAGGAGGATCAGTCCTTACGGAAAGCATTGTCTCCAAAAGGGATCCAAAAAGAGAAGGATACATCCTAAGGATAAGAGATTAATTTGAATAATTGTGTATGTGTGTATAAAATGTGCAACAAGGAATGGAATGTATGCCCCCATGTTAAACAAATTGCAAACTCCTTAACTAGAACATTGGCTTTAATGGAGAAAACATGCACCTACAAGACAAATTTGCTATTAGATGCCCTCAATCAAGGACAAACCAAGGGAAATGAAACACATGAAAAAGAGAGTATAAAAGGGATATACTAACTCTAGGGTCAGTATGACCATATGATAACTCATGTATATCAAGCATTATAGCAAATAAATTGTTATCATCCCCAAAGATAGCAGAACTATGAGCATCATGGAAGAAGATCACACAAGAGATACAAAGAAAAGTCTTTTGTGGTTGACATTGTGGAGACCAAAAATAATAGATTCTACTTCGTTGCATCATCCCCAATCAGATAATACAAAGGCACATTTATAAATAATAGCACATGCGCAACA
Source organism: Thuja plicata (assembly GCA_018584345.1). Taxonomy (NCBI): domain Eukaryota; kingdom Viridiplantae; phylum Streptophyta; class Pinopsida; order Cupressales; family Cupressaceae; genus Thuja; species Thuja plicata. The sequence continues at coordinate 2,764,177 of MU223161.1, forward strand.
TAACATGTATACGACATATAGAAGAAATGAGATATAAATAGAGGAATTTCACGATAGGTCAATTCCTTTATCACATTGCGCCAACAAATAAACATGGGTCATTTAAAGAAAAAAAAACATATAGCAAGAATCACATAATAGGGGAAGCACAACACAACAAGAAAACACACAAAATTATCCACCATACAAGAGGATCTAGTTAAGTATATCATCTACCCTCTTCCATCTTGGTATTTACTATTTAGGGAAGGTGGGAAACACATAAGAGGTGCAATGTTGAGCATGATATATGGAGCTATCACAAGTTACAAACAAGGACCATGCTCTAATGATGAGTCACTTTGTTTTTCATTGGGAGCTAGGGATAACTATTGTGCAAATATAGCTAGTAAATCATGATTAACATCAATAAGGTCATGCATAGCATAAGAATCATTAGAATTAACATTATTTGAATTAGAAACATTGAAACCGTCATCAGCAAGAATATATCCTTCATCCAGATTAATCACAATATAATCATTGATATTAATAGAATCATCATGTTTATTTAATTTCATCTTCTTTTGATTAACTTCCTCCCTTTGTCTATGTATAGACTTGTCAAATGGAATCAAGGAATTAGAAGGTGTCTTAGGGGATAAAATATTTTAGGAAGAAAATCACAGGTCCTAACATAGCATCTACAATAGTGTCCATGAGAACAATAGTTACATTTGGCTTTGTTCAAAATTTGAATTGGTTTAGGATTAATCAATATCAAGTCCTTTTTTTTATTTAGGAGGAAGAATGGAACAAACCACACTACATTGACATAGAATCTATAGGTAATTTATAGGATATATGATGTGGAATTGAAGAAAAAATAGGAGGTATGAAAGGTTTGGGAAGGAGTCCAGGTCTAGGTCAAGAATATGGGACTGTGCCTTAGGATTTCTAAGCTCAAAAATCTTTTGGGCTTTGAATTTTTGATAGCATAATAAGAAATTATCTTGGTGAGGTTGAATTGGTTGAGGCATGCTAGACCAAAAGAAGTCAATTTAAAAGTTCCCTCGATTGGATAAAGGATGATAGAGACTCTGGTTAATCATGATGATTTCTCTATTATGGAGAAATTTGTCACACTTATGGATAGGTGAGACAATTTCTCTCATGAGAGTGAGCCAAGGAAGGCCAAGTATAACTTTAAATTGATCGGAAGTTTGGATGAAAACAAAGGTTGGGGACTTTGTTAGCTTTGCTCTTCTTTGTGGTCAGGAGGTTTTTGGTAGTTTTCAAGGGCCCGCCTTGACTTTGGCTTGTTTTCGGTTTAGGGTTTGGTTTGCTAGGGTTGTTTTTGTCCCTGGTGTATTTTATGCCCTATTTTCAAGTAGGTTGTTTTTTTCTTGGTTGTGTTCTTCCCAGAGAGGCTTCCATTAAGGTGGAGCTTGTCCCTATAGAGGTGGGGTTTCATCTTGTTGCTACGACGTGGGCTTGGCTCATTTGGATCTAATTTTCCTTTTTCTTGTGGCCTATTGAGGTGGTAGAATATCATATGGAGGTGAAAACTTTCTTTTGGAAAGAAGCTAACGGTTGTCTTATGTTGTATTCCTCAGTTGTGGTTGCCCGAGGGTGGGGGTGAATTGGGCATTTTTTTTATTTCTAGTTGTCTACTTCTCTACTGCTCCTATAAATGTGGGATCCTCTCTTATTGAGGTGGAGAGGAGTATTGATAGAGTGTTGTGGACCAGCAGGTGGAGTGCCTTTGTTGGTGGCTCTAGATTGATTTTGGGAGCCATTGTAAAACCCAATTTGAAGGTTTGGGAGCCTTTCAAAATCCCATGTTCCTCTTCTTTGTTTGGTATGCTCTATTTTTTTCAATGAGTGTTACTTATTTTATCTTATGGCTAGTAGAATTTATGGTTATGTGAGCATTGTTAAAACCCATTACTTAGGTTAAGGGAGTTTATAAAAACCCTTCGTTTATGTTTAAGGTTAAGGGAGCCTTTAAAAATCCTATGTATTGAGATAAGAGGTGATAGGGAGGCTCCTATCTTGAGTCAACTATACTCTACCTTGTGTACCTTTCTAGACCCACTAAGGCTTTGTTTTCCAACCCTAACCTAGGAGAAAACTCTTAGTTTCTTTCTCCTAATCCCCAAGGGCATCTCTACCAAAGGTGGATAAAATCTTCCTTGAACCTACTAGGGTAGATTCCCATAAAACATCACATACTCTCACTCGCCACTTTGCGGGATTGGAAATTCTCCAATTTAATCATATTACATCCATTCTTGAATATCTTGGTCCATAGTTCAACCATTTCTCCATTGAGTTCAAAAGTTCACAGGTGAAGGGCAAGAAAGATCCTTAGAAGAAGGATTTGACACCATGTCTGCAGAGGAACTAGGTGCTGAGATCCCAACAAGGATCACGAATGTAGAATTAGCCAAGATTGTGAAGGAGCAGATGGCCCTGAACAAATAATTGAAGAGAGAAGTTGAGAGACTCAAAGGGAAGGTTGATAAGAAGAGTGGTGGAGACTTTGAGGGAGAAAGGAGCGAAGCAGAGCCCCTTGAGTAGGATGAGGAAGAGGTTCCTGCAGATCAGAGACTGCTCTTGAAGACCTTGAAGTCCATGGAGAGAAGGACAATGGACGCTAAATTAGATCTGCCCATGTTTAATGGGAAGATGGATCCAGAAGCAGCAATGGATTGGGTTGATGCTCTCACAAGTTTCTTTGATTGTGAAGATATACCCGAGAATCAGAGGGTAAAGGTTGCCAAGTCCAAGTTGAAGGGACCAGCACTTACATGGTGGAATTTCACTCAAGATGAAAGGGTGAAGAATGGTAAGCGGCAGATAACCACTTGGAAACGGATGGTAGCCTTGTTGAGAGAGGCATACGTTCCGGAAGATTATGAAGTTCAACTTCATAAGAAGAGGATGAGTTTGAGACAGAAAGATCTAGATGTCTCAAGTTACACCGAGGAGTTCCAGAGGCTGGTTATGAAGTCCAAAACAACAGAACTGGAAAGTGAAAAACTTGCAAGATATATGCAAGGGTTAAGAATCTCAATTCAGGATGAACTCAGTTTGAGTAATCCTACCATGGTGCAGAAATGCTATCAGTTAGCATTGAAGGTTGAGGAAAAACTCAAGAGGAAGCAAGAACAAGGTGGTAGGGGAAGAGGACAGCGAGATTTTGGAAATAGGGGCAGAGGCAGCTCTCAAGGAAGAGGACAAGGTCCTAAGGATTATGGAGAATCCAGTCATGAACCAAAGCAAGGAGAGAGCAGCTCTAGAGGATCCTTTGGAGGAAGGAGATCAAACTCTAGAGGAAGATCTGGAGGAAGAGGCCCAGCTGTCATCAAATGTTTTAGGTGTCATCAACCGGGACACTTGGCATCAAAGTGTCCTGAAAAGGGAAATAAAAATGGTGAAAGGAGAGCCAATTTGGTGAGAGATAAAGACACACGCAGCATGCATTCAGATGAATCCTTTGCAACACCAGAACAAGGAGAGACACTCATGATGAGAAGGTCCTTGATAAAGGCACCTAGCCCACCGGAACCACCTCAAAGGAAGACACTTTTCAGAACTAAATGTAAAGTAGGAAACAAGGTATGCAATGTGGTTATTGATTCTGGTTCTACTGATAATTTGGTGTCTCTTGAAGCAGTTGAGAAGCTGAAACTAGAAAGGATTAAACATCCCACACCCCACAAGGTGTCATGGCTCACAAAAGGACAGCATACAGTCATAGAAGAGCAAGCATGGATTGAATTTCAGATTCGGAAGTACAAGGATAAGGTACTTTGTGACATAGTGCCTATGGACGCATGTCACTTGCTCTTGGGGAGACCGTGGCAGTATGACTTGGAGGCACACCATGATGGGAGAAAGAACACATACTCCATAAAACACCAAGGTAAGAAGGTAACTTTATTACCCCTGCCTGATAATGGTGAAGAACAAAAGGATTCCAAGTTTTTATTTGTAGGGGAAAAAGAATTTTTGAAGGTATTAAAGGAGAAAGATACTCCTTGTTATGCATTGATGATATTGCCAAAGACACAAGAGGGGAAGGTGATGAAAGTAAAAGAGGAACCTAAGAGAGTAGGTCCTAAGGAGGTAGCAGATTTGCTAGAGGAGTATAAAGATATAGTGACTAAGGAGTTGCCAAACACCTTACCCCCAATTCGTGAGATCAGCCATAATATTGATCTAATTCCCGGAGCCACACTTCCAAACAAAGCAGCCTACAAACTAACACCCCAACAAAATGAGGAGATGTCCAAGCAAATCCAAGAACTTTTGGAGAAGGGTTTGATTACTAAAAGTTTGATTCCATGTGTTGTTCCTGCCCTATTAGCACCTAAGAAGGAAGGAACTTGGAGATTGTGTATGGACTCAAGAGCCATTAATAGGATCACTATTAGATATAGGTTTCCTATGCCTCGTATTGAAGACTTATTGGATCATCTAGGGGGTGCAAGGTACTATTCAAAGGTAGATTTGAAGAGTGGGTACCACCAAATCAGAATAAGGGCTGGAGATGAATGGAAGACAGCGTTTAAAACTAATGAGGGGCTATATGAATGGAAGGTAATGCCTTTTGGGTTATCTAACGCTCCTAGTACATTCATGAGGCTCATGAATGAAGTGTTGAAAGCATTTCTTGGCAAGTTTGTGATTTTGTATTTGGATGATATTCTTATTTTCAGCAAGACTAAGAATGAACATTTGGAACATTTGAATTTGGTCCTTAAAAGATTGCAGGAAGAACAGCTCTTGGTAAATTTGGATAAGTGTGTTTTCGTGCAAGAAGAATTGGTATATCTTGGCTTTGTGGTTTCAAGTGGCAGCATAAAGATGGATCTGGAAAAGGTGGAAAGTATCTTAAATTGGCCTTCTCCCAGGACCATGACAGAAGTTAGAAGTTTCCACGGTTTGGCTTCTTTTTATAGAAAGTTTATAAGGGGATTCAGTCATATTTGTGCACCAATTCTGGAAACAATCAAAGGGGGGCAGAAATGTAAGTTTGTTTGGACCAAAGAGGCGGAGGAAGCTTTCCAATGTCTGAAACAAAAGGTGGCACAGCAGCCTGTCCTAGCTTTTCCAGATTTTCAAAAGGTTTTTGTGATTGAATGTGATGCTTCTAATGTTGCTATAGGGGCTGTTTTAAGTCAAGAGGGAAGACCCGTGGCATTTTTTAGTGAAAAGTTGAATGAGGCAAAGAGGAAGTACTCCTCTTATGATCTTGAGTTGTACGCTTTGGTACAAGCCTTGAAGAAATGGAGGCACTACCTCCTTCCAAAGGAGTTTATTGTTTTCACGAATAATCAAGCACTTAGTTTCTTGAACAGCCAAGAGAAGTTGAGTCACAAACACATGAAATGGGTTAAATCAATTCAAGCCTACACTTTCTCTATCAAACATAAGAAAGGAGTTGCAAACAAGGTGGCTGATGCGTTGAGCAGGAGGGCCATGACAGTCCAAGAGGTAAAGTTGCAAAGTGTAGGTATTGATTCTTTGAAAAGTACGTATGAAAATGATGAGGATTTTCATGAAATCTATAAGGTTTGTTCTGATTTTTCTGAAGCATATCATGCTGAATATGCTGATTATTTGATTCAATATGGTTTTTTGTTTAAAGGACATCAATTATGCATTCCTAGGTGTTCTATGAGGGGTAACATCATAAAAGAAAAGCATTGTGGGAGTATGAGTGGACACTTTGGGTTGGATAAAACTCTTGAACAAGTAAGAAGATATTATTTTTGGCCTAAGATGCAAGGGGATGTGCGGAAATTTGTTGAACAATGCACTATTTGTCAAAAGGCCAAGGGTACTTCCACTAATGCTGGATTGTATCAACCATTACCCATACCTACGAGACCATGGGAAAGTTGTAGTATGGATTTTGTAATGGGACTGCCTAGGACTCAGAAAGGTTTTGACAGTATCTTTGTTGTGGTAGATAGGTTCAGCAAAATGGCTCATTTCATGCCATGTAAAAGTACAAGTGATGCAACCTATGTGGCAAATCTATTTTTCAAGGAAATCGTGAGGATACATGGACTGCCTCAATCTATTGTGTCTGATAGGGATGTGAATTTCATTGGACATTTTTGGAGGACTTTGTGGAAGAGGCTAGGCACAAATTTGAGCTTTAGTTCCGCCTATCATCCTCAAACGGATGGGCAAACTGAAGTTGTCAATAGATCCTTGGGAAATCTATTGAGGTGTTTAACAAAACAATATGGCGAAAAGTGGGACAACATCCTCCCACAAGCTGAATTTGCATTCAATGATTCGGTGAATAGGAGTACGGGAAGGAGTCCTTTTCAGATTGTCTATGGGCAGAATCCTAGAGGCATACTGGAATTAAGAGATCTTCCAAAAGATGGACAGGTGAGTGCTCATGGTGAGCAGTTTGCTGACAGCATGAAGGACATCCATGATCAAGTACGGGCAGCTCTACAAAGGAGTTCAGAAAAGTATAAAGAGCGGGCTGATAAGAAGAGGAGAGATGTACAGTTTTAGGTTGGTGACTTGGTTTGGGTATATTTGAGAAAGGAGCGGCTGCCAAAGGGCAAGCATACAAAATTGCTCACGAAGAAAGTTGGTCCTTGTGCAGTCTTAAAGAAGCATGGCATGAATGCTTACGAGATTTCCCTACCTCCTACTCTAGGTATATCTCCAATTTTTAATATTTCTGATCTAACCCCATATAAAGGTCATCATGATGCAGGTACTGAGGTTCTCATTGAAGAGTTACAGCAAGATCTCAGTGATCTTCCTCCTCATGCACCCAAGACACTTGACAGGATCCTTGATTCTAAGGTCATTCGGAAAACTAGAAATCAGGTGTATAAACAATATCTTGTGAAGTGGGCTGGACAACCGGAAGAAGAAGCGGTTTGGATGGATGAAGCAGTGATTCAGAAGTATGGCACTTCTTTGGCCGATCTTCTCTCAAAGGGACTTGAGACCAGTCAGCCCCGGGAGTATGGTGCGGGAGCCCTCGACAAAGAAGGAGACCCGAAGCTTCCCTAAGGATGATCTTCAGAAGTTATAATTGTTTTATGATCACATTGGATCAACAGGTTTCCATTATGTAATACGTCCTATAAATGTGCAATCTAGCAACTTGGAATAGGTTATAAATTACATAGTTTGCTAATGTTGGCAGGACTTTAGATAGACTAGTTAAGTTTTGTTAGTATTATAAAATTTTGAAAACTTTTTATAGTTTTTGTGGCTGGCACAGTTTTAATGATAGATGTTGTTACCACCGTGGACAACCCCTCCATAAGGCGGTTGGAACAGTTATTTTCTGGTTGCAAAATGATGCAACTATATGTTACAAGAAAACAAAAAGATGGGGATGGTGAATCGAGGCAGGAGAGATGAAAAAAAAAAGTTTGTGTCAGAGGATTCTATAAGAAATAAAAAGACGAATCTGTTTGTTTCTTTTTCAAAAATGGAGCTGTTGTTTTGTGTTAGCAAGATCGATTCTTAAGCCTGAAAGTAAGAATCACCAAACAGCATCGAAGCTAAAACATTTAGTTAAATTCTTAAAAAAAAAAAAAATATACGAGTTGTGTAAACAGAGGAGTGTCTGTACAAGAGGAACACAGAAATTAATGTTTAACTCTGTGTTTGTAAACAGTGTTTGATTTCCCACGGTGTTTGGTTTAGTGATTGAATTCGGCTGTCTCCAAAGTCACTGTTAAAGGCAATGAAGGAAACGGGCTGCTGTCGAAACAGATGTTGTGTTGAATATGAGATTTCATTGAAATGATGAAAGCGGCTCTCAAACTGTCGTGAAATTTGTTGAATTTGCATAACATTCTATCTCCAATTTGAACCTGTGACAGAAAAAGTCTTGAAACCATCGTATGTGGAGGGGTCGAGTCTATATTGCTCGGCTGGAGATTAAGAATTAAAACTGAACTGAAAACAGTCCGTGACATGCCTGGTCATGGTTTGACTGCTTAAAAAGGAGGTTGAGAATGGCATAACCAAGTGAATTGGGTGTCTAAATTCCCTTCTAAACCGACTATGGTCTGTTTGCTTGGGAATCGAAAAGAAGATTGGGAGTAAGCGGCGTGCCCTAGGTTACTGATCTTGGTGAAGAAATTTCTAAAACATGCCCTAATTGGCACTTGAGTATCCTCCAAATCTTCATTCCTTTCCAATGACCTGAGAAATGTAATGAAACTCGGTGAGGAAAGACGTAACCATATGCAGTTTTTTATTTGTGTTCTGATTTCTAAAATGGTGGAAATGAACAGAAAGAAGTGGGATTGAACTGAGACAAGACATATTGGATGTCTGGTCAATAGAAGTTTGACACCTTAAGGAACCCGTAATCTCTCTGAAACTTTAGACCTGGATATGCAACGGGGAAGAGTCAAGGCACTCACCTCAATAAATCCGTTTGTATGTTCGAAGAAGGATGCCGATTTGGAAAGAATGAGCATCGAAACTCGTTGAAGAAAAATTCTTCCAGCAGCAAAGTCTCAGTCTTAGTCGATTACTCTGTTCTGTGTATAGAGTGAGGGCCGAGAAATGAAAGAGGGGTCTATTGGAGAGACCGAGTGATAGTTTTCACTGCTTGAAAAAAAGTGCAAGGCAAGATTAAGATTGAGGGACATGTTCTCAATGTTTCCTCTGCTCGAAGTGCAAAAGAATTAGAGTGGCTGATTTGAGTATATACAGGAACTTGAAATCTTTATGTCAGGTTTGCGAGTGATTGTTCTGAAATGACTTAGAAACTAGAAGAACAGAACAAATAGAAAACTTGAAGAATAATGAAATTGTCAGAGAAACAACAGGAAATGAACTGGGTTGTTGGCGGGAAAGAAGGTAAACAAGGTGTGCAAGAGTCTGTTTTTATTCATAAAGTAACAGATTATGATTAATTCAATGAGGATTACGGGAAAAATAACGAGATGAATGTTTTAAGGGACTTGAACATTTAGTAATGCAGAGTTTTAGTGGTACTTCAGTGTCAATTAGGAAAAGTGGTATTAGAATTTTGTTTCCATCTGAAGTTGAGATTGGAAGTTAATGTTGTTTTCATCCTGGAAGACATTGAATATTCATTGGAGTCTAAAGCTCTGCATCAATATCATATGGAGGTGAAAACTTTCTTTTGGAAAGAAGCTAACAGTTGTCTTATGTTGTATTCCTCAGTTGTGGTTGCCCGAGGGTGGGGGTGAATTGGGCATTATTTTTATTTCTAGTTGTCTACTTCTCTACTGCTCCTATAAATGTGGGATCCTCTCTTATTGATGTGGAGAGGAGTATTGATAGAGTGTTGTGGACCAGCAGGTGGAGTGCCTTTGCTGGTGGCTCTAGATTGATTTTGGGAGCCATTGTAAAACCCAATTTGAAGGTTTGGGAGCCTTTCAAAATCCCATGTTCCTCTTCTTTGTTTGGTATGCTCTATTTTTTTCAATGAGTGTTACTTATTTTATCTTATGGCTAGTAGAATTTATGGTTATGTGAGCATTGTTAAAACCCATTACTTAGGTTAAGGGAGTTTATAAAAACCCTTCGTTTATGTTTAAGGTTAAGGGAGCCTTTAAAAATCCTATGTATTGAGATAAGAGGTGATAGGGAGGCTCCTATCTTGAGTCAACTATACTCTACCTTGTGTACCTTTCTAGACCCACTAAGGCTTTGTTTTCCAACCCTAACCTAGGAGAAAACTCTTAGTTTCTTTCTCCTAATCCCCAAGGGCATCTCTACCAAAGGTGGATAAAATCTTCCTTGAACCTACTAGGGTAGATTCCCATAAAACATCACATACTCTCACTCGCCACTTTGCGGGATTGGAAATTCTCCAATTTAATCATATTACATCCATTCTTGAATATCTTGGTCCATAGTTCAACCATTTCTCCATTGATTTCAAAAGTTCACAGGTGAAGGGCTAAGAGTCCTTGTAGCCCTAATTAGGGTCCTAAACCCTAATAACTCACAAGATCCTTGAATAAGTCCCAAAACAATTCACTATTCCAGATACCCTTTTTTAAAAACTTAGATATTTATAGGGTTAGGGGTCTTCAAACTATCTGTACAATACCTTTAAGAAGACTATGACAATGTCCTTAAAAATAGGGATAATAGGGCTAATTGTATGATTTACAAACAAAGATGATTTATATGCACTCGCAAACTCTCACCACTAGTTTTAGGATTTCCTTGACACCCTAAACCCTCATTCTTCCAAAAAAATCCAACCCTGCAATTATTCATTGACAGTTAGTTTCTTGCTCCTAGCCGGGCATAGGCAGTCTCGCCCAGGGAAAGCTTGTAAAAATAGAAAAATTCACTTTTGGAACCTGTACATAAATGAAAGAAATATAAAGGGTCTTTAATTTCCATCCTCCATGGGCCATAAGGATCCAATGGAGGGAGCTCATTGTAGATCCATATTTACAAACCAGACCCTTGCACTGGCAGAGAACAGTCCAAGAAGGATTGATTTTTTATTTAAGAACCCAAAACTATTCAAAAAATCAAAATAAGTGATTAAAAAACAAGGAAACAAAGATCAGAAACTAAATTACACATGAGATCGAATGATTCAATCCATCTACATTGATTTCAATCAGAATTTCATAGAACTGTGACAATACAGTGAATTTCCACTTAGTTCCTTGTTGGAAATACAATCAAAATTGGTCCAACCCCCATAAAAAAATTTAGACATCCTTAAATATGTCCCCTAGGCCCAAAAAACTACCCAAACCAACCCACAACTGCCATTAGGGCACATTGCAACTTTTGTCCAAAAGTTGTCGAGCGACATTTGAAAGTTGCAAAAGTTGCTCATGGAACTTTTACAATTTTAGTATTTTCAAAGCTCTAACCCAATAGATGGGTTCCACAAGGTTAAATTTCACATTATAAACCTAATTACACCCCAAGTATGATCACCCAAGCATTCTAGGTTCTATTTTCACATTTTGACAACTTTGGGTTAACCAACCCTACATTAGTTCTTTTGGACAAAAATTGAACAAAACAAAACACACATCTACAAAACCAAATCACAAGAACCCTAAACAATATTAACTAATACCAAGACCATAAGTAGGCCTTTCACATCAAAATTTGAGCACTCAAACCCCTAGGTTCTCCTACACCAAGAGGCTTCAACTTACTCTACTAACATCTTGTGCTCTAGATTTTTTCCCTTTTGGAATGTTGTTTCTTAGCTGGTTGTTTGATACTATTTTGTAATGTTTAATGCTTAGCAGATTTTTTTTTTTTGGGTTCCAGATCCCTCCCAAAATCTAATGGATTATTCATCCATCCAAAATCTATTTGTGAAGGGTTTAAGGTCCCTTCAAAACCTATTTGCCCTTAATAAAAAAATAATATAAGATGATAAGATAATATTATGAAAATATAATATATTATTTTTATAGTTAACAATTGTTTTTGTATCATCCTAAAAAGTAAGAAACCTTGTTAGGTTCTCATTTTCATCCCCATTTTAGCATCTATGGGTTCCCACATTGATTTCACCTCTTTCTAGCTCTTTTGCATCCTTTAAATAAACACTATTTGTTCAAAAATAGATGATGGCTCTAGCTTCTATGCATGATTTCCCATTTTTATCCAATCACATAATTCATCTTCCATCTAGTTCCTTTCGCATGCCTTTTACATCTCAGGAGTTGCCCTAATTTCTCGACAAACTAGGGCTTTCAGATATCCCTTTTAGCACACACCCCTTAATCCTGGGATAACTTTAAAAAATTATGCCCATAAAAGGCCAACTTAGGTCAGTCTTGTCCTAGGGAACTTCTTTTTAGTGGTCTTTGGGTCTGATGCGGGGTTGTTTCTCCTAGGTTCTTAATCGTGGTCGCCCTTGCAAAATTTGGGCCTCAGAATGTGTATAAAAGGAGACCTATCCCTCTCATTTTCACATCCACTACATACCTAAAATTCAAGAGACATCTTCATGCAAGTAAGCTAGTATGCATTCAAAAGATACAAACAAACATCCATTTAAAGGCATCAATTATCAAGCATTCAAGTGCAAGGAAGAAATCAAGCATTTCAAGCCTTCAATCCATCATTTTTATCATTCACTCAAGGCATCCCCTTCCATATATCTACCTTCTTTCCCCATTGGAGGTCAAGCAAAGGAGTTTTCAATTGAGGGAGGAGATCTACAATCACCGATCAAGTCTTCTTCTACTCTTTCTTACTCAATCCAACATTGTGGAAAACTACAACATTCCTCATTCAAGGGTTTGGTTTCATGATTTCCTATTGGCTTTTTGTGGAGTCCAAGCTATTGCATCAACACTTGTGATCATCTCCAAAGAGGCATTGCATCACTGAGGTATAAGGTGATTTATGTTTCAGATCTAGATTACATTTCATCTTTCCTTATACAGTTTCAATTCAATTTCAAGGTTAATTCATATATAGGGTTTTAACCAAGGAAAACCCCTTTCCACAACAATTTCCCCTTCTTTCTTGTGTGCAAGAATAGGTGGCGCAGTCTCAGATCCAGATTTTCAAAGTTGCAGAACCAGTGACTGATCCTCTATAGAATTTGTCAGATTTTTAACCTCTAGGACAAGGTTGAATTGAGTTGGCATTGTCCTGAGGATCTACAAATTTCACAGTCGGGAGTTACAGGTCTCATAGTTCCAGATCCATAATAGTTTTTGGTTCTGATAGATTTGCGATAGTAATTTCTAGATTTGAAGTTTGTTCCTCCTCTCTTAGATGTCAAGGTGAATTCACTCTTCTTATTTTCATCTTAGATTTACTTTCATGCATCATATCTAATATCATATCTTACTACCAATCATTTACTTTATCATAGCATAAGTGTCATTCATACTTTTACATATCATAGTCACACATTATTCCATAAAGAATACCCAAATCCCCCTTTTACCTAGATCTTGCATTAGCACCCCTTTATCCTTTTTGGGTTGTGCTAATCATATTTGTTTAAGGGTGGGTTTTTATTCCAATGCACATTATGATTTTGTGAGTGATCTCCATCCTAGCATTGCTCACCATTTTCTATTGTATATTTTGGTGAACCTGACTCTTCTTACATACTTTTGATTTGGTCTCTAGATCTACTTTCTATGCATTGCATTAATCAGTCTTTACATCATACCTTTGCTACATTGTATGTATTTAGATCTTCTTTTCATGCATTACATTTTTGCAAAGATATATTGCATTTTATTTACATAAACATATTTCAAAATATAATAAAAAATACAAAAATATTTAATTTCATGCAGTAAATAGTAATCATTGCAATTCACATATATTATTTCATTTCTTGTTTATAACCCTGCATGGAAAAATAAGCATATACTTTCATACATTTTGCATTTGCCACTATGAATATTTTCTATAGGTTAATCTTTTTTTTCTCTCCTAAGGACTCTCCTTCTCTAAGTTTACATGGTAGAGGTCCCTGCCATTCCAATTTTTGTAGCACAAATCTCCAAGCCTCCTACAAAAATTCACGGAAGGAGAAAGGGTACAAGGTGGGTGAGAGTTCAAATTCAAGGAGAGGGCAAGATCGACGTCATGGAAGACACTTTGCAATGACAGACAAGCAGAAAATACTCACTCTTATAATTATGAGGAATATCTCTTTTAAAACCATGACTCTATAACCAAACTCTGGGATTGACTTAGCAAGGCAAGGAAGCAACTCACTTACACTTATTAATAACTTTTGCTTCTGTATCCCCAGCAAAGTTGTCATCTTGTTGGTGACTTGGATGGTCTAACTCTCTCTCAAAATTGATTTAATTTATTTATACGAAAGTCTCCCTGGTAAGGTTAAAAACCTCATTGTTCTTTCCCCAACAGAGTCGCCATCTTGTTGGTGTTAAAAAATGTTATGCTACAAAAAGCAACCAATATATCATAAGACTGATGTTAGGAGTGGTTAGCTCCAAGTATGAAAGCTCTGTAAGATAACTGGACCAACTATAGGGACAAGACTTCCCTCTACACTTTTGGCTCTGCAAAACCAAGGCAGGTGCACCTAATCTAGACTAAACTCAATTCTTTACAACACCTTCTACTTCTATATTTGAACAAGAGATAAATGGTAAGTAAGTACTAAATGCCAACCTAGCATTCATTGACTCTCCACTACCATTGGTGGAATAATAAGAACAACTGTAAGTGTAAAGAACTTGGTAATGAGTTTGATTTAAGTTTTGGGACAGAATATAGCCAAACTTATCAGACATATATCTCCACAAAATATGTTAGTTCTAGATCAGTGCCTTGTCCAATGGGTAAAATCCTAAATATAATACTAAAGGTAAAACACCTTATGAGTAAAGATTCAAAGCCATGAACATATAATCTCTCAAAATGCACACTACAAGATCCTCAAATAGATATCCAATTAGAATAAATGTAATATCCAAAGCATTTTAATTTCATCTAAGATCAAAGACTTATGGAATACACATATGCATAAGCAAGACTTATAGAGTAAGCCATAAAACTTACAACTCAATAGATAACTAAAAGGAGAGACTTAATTATGAGAAAACATATATTAATTATGATGAAATCTTATTTTTGCAACAACATGACAAGGAAATACATAGTTCAATAATATGCAAGAAATCATACAACTTTCTACTCTACTTAAACAATCTAAACAACATCTGTTATATCCTAGACTGGAAATAAATATTAGCCTAATGGTTCACAATATTTCTCCCAATTTTCCAGCCCTTCTAAATGGTCTTGAATATTCATTTAAATAATAATAGGAATGCAACAAGCATCAGACCATTTAGGGTTAGGTTTTACAACCAGTCAATGCAAGCATTCATTTCTGATGTCAAGTTAAAACCCTAAATTCTTCTCTTTTGCCCGTGCCAATCTAATTTGAAAAATAAGTCATGCTCTCATAAATGCAGAAAAGACCAGGCGACTTTGTATGCACTTATCATCTGATTATAAAACTCTTTCTATCAATTTTGGATATAAATACATCTTGGCATATCAAATTTCAATCCCTTTGGTCTTCAACAGCTGTGTAGAGCTGATCCATAAGATTATATCACAACATTTATGGCTCCGAGATAAAATATCACTCGACCGCCATGAAACCCTTCTAAGAAAGATTTAAATATTTGAATTTAAATAATAATGGCTATAGGTGGCGCGGAAACAAAATAAATGGCTGAGATTGAACCAATATCCCTTTTTAAAACATGCCATTGATTCTTTTAAATTACCTGGGCATAAAAAAATCTGATACCGCCACTTGTCATCTTGTTGCTCACTCGAAGCACATTTCCTTGACCACCACTAACCTGTGTGAGTGCGTGACACTAACCGCTAACAGTTAGTCACATGCTCGCCAACATTTCCTGCTACCTACCATGACCGCAGTGACTGCGTGACAATTACTAGTCGTGCACTCATGCACCAAACCGCCAACCTTCTTTGAACTGTGCGACCTCACAATAACCTACCACCTGTCGGATCCTCACTCACTCATAACCCTATCTTGGATATTCGTTTCACCTTCATGAGATCACAACCACCGCAAAAATCTCCTCCTAGCCTAGACACGTGGCACCATCTTGCCAACTTGAGGACCTCTAAAGAATATCTCACTTAACTCAGTGAGTCTGCGACAATGCGCCACCCGGCATCTTTGTCATATCCATCCCATCGATGGTGCCGTGTGTCATGCTATCACATACTTGAACACCTTTGCACTAACCACTATTATCCTATGTGACTACGTGACACCCTCTTGTTGCCCACTCGCGACCGCTATTCATCTCCGGCTCAAACCGTAACGAGTACGTGACAACCGCTAGTCGCGCACTCGCACACACTTTTTGCTATCTCCGCAAACCACTTCAAGTGAATGCCAGCCTGCCACCTATCTTCTTTCTGACATGAGCCCACCAAAACATCGCTCCTTGTCCACCAATTGAACTCCACATCACCACCCATCCGTTGAGTCGTCTTCCAAAAGGCGCGTGCCTTTAGGCACTTAACAATTGAGTGCTCAGTTATAAAAACATAAAGAAATTCCTTAGCACAACCAATGTCTGACAAAAATCCTTAGGCACCTCTAACCACAAATAAACACGCAGTGACATGTCGCAATGGCTTGAACACTAGATGTCGAGCAACTTTCCCCTTAAGGCAATACGTCGGCTGTCAGATCAACTTCTAGTTGCATCACATTAATCTCTTCTTCACCTTTGTGTTGGGCCCTCCATGTGCCACATGTCATTCAGGCTTAATGGCTTAAAGGTTATATCATGTTCATCTCATCATTAATCCTTTAAGCTGACTGTTAAATCTTCTGCAACTTGCTTCCCTTTTAATTTTTCCCTTTTGACGTCAATTGGACCCACTGTGACACATGTTCTACAGGCTTAATGTCTTGATTAATAGATCTCGATCATCTCGGCTTTAAGTCATTACGCTAACCGTCAAATCAACTTCAAACCTGTTGTGTCTTTGCTACCTTTCTTTACCCAGGACTCATGATGTCATCTGGAGGACACATGTCACGATGGATTGATGGCTAGATCGATAACATCTTCACTTTAAGTCATTAAGCCAACAGTTGCATCAAGATTGAGTTGCACGACACATGATGAGGGTAAAGTATTTTTGAAGATGAAAACTTAGGAAATATAAAAAACCCTGCTAGGAAAATACTTTAGGGAACAACATGGCCACTTCAACAACAACTTAAAAGACATGATGTAAGAAACTTAAGTTACTAAAAAGTAACTTCATTTTTTAACATATCCAAGAGAGTTTAGGGTTTAAGATTTTCTCATGAATTTGAACCAAGGGTTTTAGGGCTCTAGGCTTGAGACTCAATAAAATTTGCTGAGAGAAGGAAAGAAGATCTGGAGCGATGAAATTTTTTGAATGGATCTAACAGGTCTCACAAGAAAAAGTAAAGTGATGAGGTTTTGCCGAGGATTGTGGAGGAGGAGAATCAGTGTTTTGTTGCCTATCAAACTAAGAGATCTAAATAATCTTCTCTAGCGTGGAATAATTTACCTTGAAGTGCGAACCAATGTCATGTAGCCAATACCATGATGTCAAGGGGTGGAATTCGATGAGTTGTGTGGTGTGGCTAGGACCTGCACCCCCTTGGGTGTTAGGCTAATTTGGGGGAACACCCCCATTGTTTGGCATGTTATTCCATTGATGGTGGTTAGACCGAGCATTGTTGTTTCTGCTATTGTTGTAGTGATTATGGGGCCCAAATTTATGGGAACTTTGTTGTCCTGAAAAGATGTTTCCTCTCTGAGAGGAGTTGGTATTATGGGATGTAGAAGGTCCCATCTTTAGCCATCTGATGTCCGTAGTGAGGGAGGACACCAATCGCTGGAGGGATTTGACCTCAGTGGACAGCTGGGTAGTCATGTCACAGTGTGACGACTGGAGTGGGGGGCAGGCACAGTAGCACCCACATTTGTGATTGATAATCCTCCAAACAAGAGCATTTGGAAGAAAGGTACTTCGTTAGGTTGAGGCATTAGCTACTACAGTTGCGCCCATGGTGCATACTCTGGGCCCAAAGGATTTTGGTGGGGGTGGGGTAAGTATACCGGGGTGTTGGGTTCATTGTTGGGGAACCCATCACCGAATAAGGATCATACCCCCCTGAGTAAGCATTTCCTCCAGGTTACATGTTATACAATACACCTTATCCAATATCGCCAAGAGCTTTACTTAGGTTTTGAGACAACTCTAGGGCAAGGTTGTAAACCTTTGTCATGGTGTCTCTTTCATTGGTGGTAGTGGTTCTCTATAGGAGGGTTGCAATGAATGGGTACAAGGTGTTGAGGTAAGTCTGGATGGTTACCTCGGTGGATGGAATAAAGGGACATGTACATCATTTCAGGGCTCTCTAGAACTAATGGTTAAAGGTCGCCAGAGGCTCCTTGGAAGTTGGGTTCCTTTCTAATAGAAATGACCTGGCTATGGGACCAAGCTGGGTCCACATGGATGCAAAACACTGTCACAAAGGCTACTTCCATGTCCTTCTAACTGTTGATGGAGTTGGCTGGTAAGTCCAGTTAAGCTCACTTTCCTCGAGGGATAGCAGGATCATCTAACTTACTACATATTCATGTTGGATATAGTTCCTATTCATGACATCCTTGTAGGCTTACAGATTCTCTTTCATAGTCTAGGGACCTAGGTGTTCATACTTGGTGAAGATCTTCTCTAGGTGTGGACGAAGATCATTGAGTGTGTAAGGGAATTGTCCCATCGGGGATACGTTGTTGTTGAAGTACGTAGCCATTGGAATTGTGGGATTCAGAAGGGTGGTATTCGTCGCTGGGGTAGGTTGGGAAACTTGGATACTCTGAGAAGCTGTGAGCCCCAACAAGCAGTTCAAGGGCTTCTTTTTTTGGTAGGTCCATTTTCCTCAGACTGGAGGTCTGAGTTCAGCAAAGTTTCTGGGGTTACAGATCGATCGAAGTATTCTCTCAAAGCGCAAAGGCAAGAATGACCCTAACCTATGAAAATCTTGGTCTCTAAAACTACTGCTTGGGGAAGCATCAGGAGGTGTGGTATCAAATTTTTCTGACGAGGATGAGCTCATTCCCTCTTTCTAGCACCAAATTTTGTTGATGAGACTTTGTGACGACCTTGCCAACAGGGTGAGTTGTCACCAGGTACCAGAGTACCGACCAACTTTGCCTGAAGAGGTTTACTAGAGAGCAGACTCTCCTAGCCTCCAACCACCTAGTAGTCAGGTCACGACGGCGTAGGTTTAGCTTAGTTGGACAAGTGACTGTTTGTTTGAAGAGATAGCTAGTTTTGACTTATGTAATGCCCACCCTAGCATCTTCCTATGACATGACTTTTGCTTTGACACTTTGGATTTTATGATGGAATATGATTATTATACACTTTGGATTTTATGATGGACTATGATTATTATTTAGTTAAC
>MU223161.1:2791733-2835505 GCA_018584345.1 Thuja plicata
TGTGGGTGCACACGCATATATCCATGCTTATATAAACAAAAATAATAATTGTATGTTTTCATTAATTGTGTAAATGGTATGTTATTTATTATAAGTAAATAAAGTGAGTTAAATATAGCATATTTGATGAATGTATTATTACCTGATTCCTTATGGGTTCCCTAGCGGGGACATTACAACTCATCAATCTCTGAGAACTTGAAAGGTTGTAGGGTTTCCTGCAAGCATTCTTACTTCCAACAAAAGAAAATGCAAAAGATGAGACAGGGATAGAATAAATTTCTATCTATAGTCATGATATGTATATTTTTAAAAATCAACAAAGCCC
This sequence comes from Thuja plicata, assembly GCA_018584345.1. Lineage (NCBI taxonomy): Eukaryota > Viridiplantae > Streptophyta > Pinopsida > Cupressales > Cupressaceae > Thuja > Thuja plicata. The sequence continues at coordinate 2,792,062 of MU223161.1, forward strand.
CAGACAAAAAATAACAACAGATATTGAATATACACATGATTGTCAACCAAACATATATCAGTAGCAAGATAAAGTATTTCATCAAACCATTAAAGAACTGGAGCAGAGGACATAAGGAAGCATACAAAATGACAAGTACTCATTAACTCTGGGACCAGAAACAATATAAAACATAGTGTCAAGTGGTGCTTCTCATTCCTTCATTAACTTCATAAATCCAACATCACTGGTGATTACACTAGAGGCTCAAAGGGAGCATTAATCTACTGAGAAATTTTAACATAATAGCTAAAACTTAATAATCGCTTGTGGACAACAAAATCATCAATTTTTTGACCCTTGGAATGGCGTCAGACTTATTATTTATAGACATCTTATCTACATTGGAGCCTTTACCTATACATACTGTTTACATTAAATTATAATATTTATAGTCGGTACTACCTGTGCTATCATGATCATCTAGCTATATACAATCATTTGAGAAGACAAGAGGGGAAGGAAAGAAGGAGAGAAGTCTCGAGAAAGTAGTCATTAGAAAGAGTGCATCTATACTTGTAAATGTGATGGTGCACCTTAGATGACTTAGACCATACGCCCTCATTAATGCGCCTCTAGTTCTCAGTCTTCGAGTGGTATTCCATACGCTAGGTATTAAATGTTGGAATGATTCCTTGGAAGCTGAGAGACGTCTACATCAAATTTTCCTTCCAACAGTCACCTATCAGGTTGCAAAGGACTACCTAATATCTGACATCAAATCTTGGACAATGATCGGTCGGCTCTAGAGGAACTATCAACATGCATCACTGTAAAGAATACAAAACTAGGGACCCATAATTCTGGGCTTCAGGAGCTTGCGCTCAAATAATAAAGAATTTTTGTCTAAACTTTCCACAGAGGGAGGGATTCCTGAAGTCTAACAAATTCTATTGACCTTTGAATTTATCATATGTTCCCAAAATATGAAGTATGCCCTCCTCCTCTATATCCTTCAAACAATCCCAACAATCAACCAAACTATTGAGGTGATCGTCGATGGCCTCAGCATTCTCCTTCAATTTTGCAGCCACCTTGGCAGCATCATGAGAATTGAGCATCACATGGGAGAGTCGCACCATTACGGTGTAATTGAAATCTCTAGAGGGACAAAATTGAGCCTCATCCATTTAATTAAACTTGGAGAGTAGGTATCTATGAGAATAGAATTCTTAGGGATGAGCGGATCAGCCAAAGTAAGCTCTTTGATAAATGTAGAATACTGGTCCAGTGGGGTGCAAACTGCCAAAAGTTGCTCCTCCAAAACCCTTACTAGTTTCTTTCCCGCCTTAACTCTGAATGTAAGTCTGGAGTACTAGATTTTGAGGAACCCATACGACTCATCCCCCAGGATGTCTGTCATCATCAAACCATCTTCTCCAAAATTCAAGATCTCTCCCAGGTCATCCCTCCATTCTTCGTACTTTTATAACTCTCCCTACCACCAAGGAATGGTGGCCTCTAATTGATTTGTTGTATCTTTCTCCTAGAATAAATTGGGGAGAGACTCAAACAGGAAGTTCCTCAATGCTCCAATTTGTTGGGTCATCTACTCATCAACGACCATCACTTTCCTTTTCAACATTCTTAGCACATCAACATCGCCCTGCGGAAGCGACATTCTATACATCGATGGTCTCAATGTTTCAGAGGCGAGGGGGCATGCTAATTCTATTAGGAGCCCAAGAAGATTTGCATCGCTGATTTCAGCTCCTTCACCCTTTGGGACTGCTTCTTATATCAGGCATGGATAGCCTGAATTGCCTCATTTAGGAGATCTAATTCCCCTTATTGGTTCCTTTTTCTGAGAGGCACTTATGTGATTACATATTTTTTGGCAGTAACTTCAGAATCCTCTTTTCCTACCGGGAGGGCCGCAATTACTGCCACCACATTTCCATCCAAGTCCCTCTGAGTGTTATGGAGGGTGCAAGCCTGTTTGGTCTTCTTTTCCACCCGACCTTCAACCAACATTTCAGCTTGTGATAGTGGGGCTAATAATGTCATCGAAGCTTTTCTTCTCTGGGATTCCACTAACCATTGTGGCGGTCCTACTAACTCGACCATTACCATCCCCAAACTTGAAGTATCCCTGAGGTTCTGATCAGGTTCTCTCTTTGATGTGTTTTTGTCTGTGTTGTTGGGATCTTCACCTATACTTCCTTTCTCCTTTTGTGCACCATCTCCCAGGACATCCTCCATTGGTGGGCTAGATGGTGATGGCCGTAGAGGTGGCTCATTCAAATCTACCTATTGAAATGCACTAATGACCTCCTTAGATGGTATATCATGTGGTGGTGATTGGGCTTGGTTGCCAGTTGGGTTTTGGAGCACTGCATCAGAGGGTATGATTATTCTTGTGGGTCTGGTTTCTTCTCCTGCTAACATTTTATCTTCAGCCCATTCATCTTCTTGTTCCTTTTTTGTTGTCCTTCCTTCTTCGGCTTCTTCTGGTCGGGATTCATCTTCTTTTTCTTGGGTCATCTTTTCTTCATCTTGTGTTACTTCTTCTTGTGAGGGGACCTCAACTTCTTGTCCTGCTATCTCCTCCACCACCCTATCCACCATACCCTGTAATCCTCCCAGGTCACCGATTTGGAAGAAGTCATCAACAATAATCTGCGATATCTTCGTGGGATCTTCCAGAGAATTTCCTTTGATAGAGGAGGAGGAGGAGATAACTTGGACCTTGGACACGCTCATAGATTCAAGGCCCGGGCATTTATTTTGTAGGGGTATTTATGCTTTTTGCTTCTCTCTTTTGGAGTAGTGCCTCGACGGCCACAATTGTTGTTGCCTCTTTGGTCTCCTTGTTGCATGTTATGCTAAGTGATGTGGCCAGAGAAGGGGATTCTCTTAACGGGGGAGCCCACCAAAGTGCCTCCAAGACCAAATGTCACCCCGTAATTTGTTGCATCCAACAATTTCCAGGACTCTTCCAAATTTTCATCTAACCGCTCCATTAGGGGGGCAAAAATGAGGTCCGAGACCTGAGGGGAGCACCAAATTTTTGTTTTCCTTGGGATTTGGATTCTTCTACCACCCGAGAGCCTGAGGCTCCCAAAAAATGATTATCCAATCAGACACTCTTCGGGAAAGCCTTTGGTAAATACACGTGGCTACACTTGATCACTATTCTCGAGACGACTTCAATAGTCAAATTTTTTTTGAGTGTCTCAATCTAACGGAGGAAGGTCCATCTTGTCAGTTGTCCCTTTGTACTCAGGGTCTTCAAGTAACCCATTATTTGAAAATGCTTGTGGGAATCTCTGTAGGTTGAGATGTTCCATCCTTCCTTTTTGCATCTTGGAGGACTATCGGTTTCGGATATCAAAATTGTCTTGGAAATTCGCCCAAAAATCCTCCAAGTGTCTCTCGTAGGGATTGATTCCCTGAGGCATTACCTTCGCTAGCCGCCCATGTGGATCATAATACTTGCGACTAAGTGAAAAATTGCGTAAGTTTAGGTTGCTCAGCTCATTCTCTGTTTCCCGGGCCGTGACGAGGGAGCAAGTGTATTTCCCACACACAAATGGGAAAGAGATGGAGGTGATATTCTTAGTGTTCATCAGGGCATGCACCTTAAGGATCTGTCTGCAAAATTTTAACAAAATGATCTTGGCCCCGCAATGCTTGGGCAACAAGAATGGACACCCAAAAAATCTAGACACCCCAATGTAGGTGTGTTATGTGAACTAGATGAAATAACATCCCCATAAATCAACTAAGGCCATGGCCTCTGGGGATATTCTGAATCCCTTATCATTAGTGATCGCCTTGATCCTGTGGAAGATGAAGGTGTTGTTGACTCTGCAAAAATTGGGGAAACCTTCATCCCACTAAATTTGGGGAAAATGATCCCATGGGGTGGCCTATGTAGTCCCGTTCCTGAGGATGCCAACTGTGAGTAATCCCCAGATTCCTGGATATTGTCGAGCTAATGGCCAGAGGACGTAGGAAGTCATGTAGAACTTGTTTTCTCCCCCAACCTTCCTCATCTGGATTTCTACATGCTTGGCAATCATGTCGGCCCAGTCAAAGTGTGCCTTATTGGTGGTCATACAATATAAAAAGTAGTACATCCAAGGGGCAAACTCCTGAGCATGGGGTTCCCCAAAAATCTTGCACAAAAATATGATTTCAGCCTGGATAGACTCCTTGAAGTCAGGGCGAGGGATATCCATCCACATCTTCTTGAAGTCTCTGTACGAGCTTTTCAGCCATTTTGAATTGAGGTGGAGCTAGGCTAGATCACTCGCTCCCTCAAACTGGTCTAGTGAGGCTTACCGAATGAGAACCATAACATCCAAAAAGAATGAAATGTGTCACCCTTGGGCGGTGGCATCATGGTCCAGAGAGATGACGGGCATCGGGTAACCGAGGAGGTTGGGTGAGACCAATACAACAGCTCCACTGGTCAAGTTGTAACATTTATCTAAGAGCATTATTAGCTCTAACGCTTGCACTGAGTAAGGAAAGCCAACCACTTGAATGATTATGGATTCTACCAAGTTAACTGAGATAGGGTCATTAACCCGTTGATGTTGGTGGATTGCTTGAATGAGGCCCTTTAATTTGGCATAGGTGTCGATATCTGTATCTATGACCTCTTTCAGAGTGGATTCAATTTTAGATCCTAGAATTATCCCATCTTTCTTATATTTATGGGTCAATGGGAGCTTCACCAATATATTCTCTACCTTAGACTTCTTGGTAGTGCCTGTTGAAACACTTGGAAGCTCGGGACTCCCAAGAGGTGATGATGTTGAAGCCATTTCTTTCTTGCTATAACTTGTACCTACAAACTAGACAACTGTCGGTACATAAACATTATACACAAAGATTTCGGGTTCTGATATTTCAGGTGCGACTCTTACTTGCCATCCTGAAATAGAAAATGTTAGATATTCTTAAAAATTTCTTGATATTATCTCTGATGCAAGCAAACTAAAATGCATGAAACTATTTTGCACACAAGAAAGACCAAAAATGATGACTCGATTGGTGAATGTGGTAGATATACCCGAGGTTGCCAAAACACCCAGAGCCTGATAAAAAAGGATGGAAACATTAGCAATAAGACATGCGACCTTTCCATCGTACCTCAACGCGCGTCTACACACTCGACTAAGTAATGACAATTAATCAACAGTTTTTATAGAACGAGTGGCATGAATGACACTTGGGATAAATTTTAAATGTTCAAACACGGGACTTAATTTTGCCATTGAGACGAAAATGATGAAGGAGAGAGAAATTACAAAACAAATCGTTAGCGAGCTCGACTCTACAACTGACTTGGTTCTTGGCGTCAACAAGAAGGTCACGTCAACTAGAGAGGAAAACATGTTTATTGGACAATCTTGGTCGTCAGGCCTCGCAAAATTTTTTGGGCAATGATGTCCCTAGGAATTACCTCCATGGGACCTGCACTAAGAGCAACCTGTGAAACCACATGGTCTTTATAACACAGTAGGACAAAAACTCAAACAACTCAATAATGTACATAACTAGCCTAACTATTAACAACATGCAGAGCACCCAAATTTACAGAGCTCACAACTTTCTACAAGACTCGAATGACAATTTACAAAAATTTACAACGCTCTACGAACCCAAATTTAGAAAACTAACTAGACTACAAAGTAGGACAACTAGACGCTTATATATAGACTATGTACACCAAAAATACATACATCTCCCCTTTGAGAAGGACAACTACAAAGGAAATGGAGACGCAAGAACATGTCCATGAGGAACAACATGCCAAACAGAAAGCGCGACCTGGATGACACGGGCAAAAGAACACCCAACATACAGAAAGCCCAAACAGGCAAAACAAAAGAAAAAGTAGATGAAGGAAGAGGAAGCAAACTAGAAACAAAAACAAACAAACCAAAAGCGAACAAATAAAAACGCAAAGCAAGGAAACCGAGTGCCTACCTGAAACTTGGAATGCTGGAAAGTGGAGCTGAAAGTCGTCTCACCCTGTCACCAAAACGCTTTGAAGAATCTTCAAACACACCTCCTATGCCCTTTATATTAAACAACTTAGCTCTGGAAACACTTTATTGCGCTCTTCAGACAATTCACCAAGAGGTAATTAGTTCACGGTAAATGTAAAATGACAGAGTAAAAATACCTTAAATAATGCCTAGAGGAGCGCATTAATTACTAGTAATCATTCTGCGAAACAGGCTTGCCACCAAAGTCTAGACCTCAAGGCACCTGGGGACCCAACATTTTACCAACAAAGTGTAGGGACGGGTATGCAGGGCATAACACCTACCTTGAGCTTTTTTACTTCTAAAGTGAGAATATTTCTTATTGAGTCTCCTTCCACAAAACCTGCACTAGATGGTCCCGAGTTCCCCCTTGAGACCCCATCAAGATTCACCTCAATCCATCCTTCCTTTAGGCATTCCCACTTTACTATTTTACTTTCCAACTAAAGTGGATTAGTCCAATTAGGCCCATTAGCAGGCCGACTTAAATTTAAATATTACTATTTGTTGATTAATTAGAGAATACTTGAAGGTAAATGAAAAAAATTGGAAATAGAAACCAAGAGACAATATAGTTATCTTTGAAATGATTTAATTAAAATATTAGCTCAAATAGTTAGTAATTTAAAAATTAGTAATTGTTAATTTTTAATGCAAAGATATCAATAATCTTTTTAATGTTTAAATACGTGTTAAAAAAATTTAATTTAGATGGAACTTAATCTTTTATACAGATTTGTAGTTCTGATTTTAACGGATTATCACATTTTACCTAATTAAAAAATAAACATTCCAACAAGAATTAAATATAGATTAGATATGATAACATTTAAATTATTTAAATTTTATTAAAATATAGAGTATAAAGTAAATAAAATTTAACTGGAAATATATAATTAGATATAGAACATGTATAGTTAAGTATAAAATAGATAATATAATTTTTAATATAAAATGTAAAGTTTAATGTTATATAAAATTATAAGACAAATAAAATACAATATTAACCATAGTTATCTATATGAATAATGTTAGTATTGTTTGTAATATATTTAGTATAATTTTTACCTATATATTTTATTAATATTTCACTAGTAATAAATTAAAAAAACTTGCTCTTTGTTCATTATAAAAAAATAATCAGCAATTGATTCAACATCTCTGGATTACCTACTTAACCAAAGGTCTAAATATCTAAGTCTCTCATATACTGTAAAGACATTGCATATTACAAAATCATTTTGCTCAACTTACCAGTCAAGATCAAATTACATACATTCATTACAACTCATTACTTAAATATCAGATTACATACATGTCCATTCTTTGTTTTATTTATTTAATTTCAAGACCAACTCACTTGTATTGTAAGAAATAACTCCTAACAACAATGTTTTATATTTGTTACAGTCTTTGGCCCTCCAGTATATTACACAAAGTATATCTTACTATAAGCACAACGATTGCACCTTCTTTTGGTGCTAGTGTTAGTATAAGGTTAGGAGAAATTCCAAAAATATATATCTAATAGGGGTATGAGTTTGATCGAGCCTGCCAAAATGTGTATGTTTTGAAACCTAATTGTAAATTCTAATTAACCCAACCACGAGTCTAAGATCTACAAACTAATTCAATAACCAGTCAATAGAGCTCTAAATCATTATTTTTAAATTTAATAAACAAAGATATGCCAACACTTTCATGATCTGTTTAACTCTATTGTTCTGCCATCCTTCATGATCTTGTAAAAATTATGTTTTCTCTCAGCTATGTAGCACATGCACAAGATGAAATAAAAGGAATCAAGTTTGGTTGATTGATGTTGATGGCAGAGCTATGATGCAAAATAATAATGAGTAGGAAACTATGCTCACAAATGAAAGGTAAAACCTTCTTTTGTAGAACTCCTCAAGGGAATCAAGGGTTGAGATTAAGAGCTTAAAAGATGAATGACAATGATAAGAGGGTAGGTGGAAATCAATAAGATTAAGAGGTTGATTTGAAATGGAGGGATAAGATTAAGTGCAAGGTGAGAGTTAGGTGGAGATATTGACTCTGGTAACACATCTTTGAATTCAATGAGCACTGACATGTTAGGAAAAGAGAATGAAAAAGGTGAATTAAGATGCACATGAAAATTGTCACATGCCTGCAAAATTAGATTGTGATCCATGTGAATGAGATGGAGAGCTAAGATTAGAGAGAAAAGGACAATGAGTTAATTAAATTAAACAAAAGTTTTTATTTAATTAAGAGTAGAAAAATAGGTGGAAAATAGATAATTAAAGATAACGAATTGATTAAATTAATTTAAATATAGAATAAGACATTGATGAATTAATTATATAAAAAATAAATATTTATTTAAATAATAGAAGAATTATGGTAAAATAATAAAATAAAATATATTTTTTGATCATTAAATAACAGCTAGAGGAGTTGCACCCATACATTAATGTAAAAAAATATTACATTGCCTTTTGGGCAATTATGCCTAGTTGTATTTAGATTGTAACATATTTCCCATCGTAAGGAACACACACCATCCTACTGTCATTTCTAATCATACTATCAATATTTGTCACCAAAAACCAATAATTGTATCATATATAGATTTTGATGAAACAAAATGGACATAATCATGTAATGTTAGTTATGCAGACATTACCCTCGAACCCCGCAATCAAAAGACCATCCTTGCATAAGTCAAACTAGATATATAGAAAGAAAACCAGAAAGAAAACCATATTTCTAAGTCCTCGCTCTAATTTTACCAGACAATCAAGACCGCATTCCACATGGACCTCAAATTCAACCTTTTCCTATAGTCCTTCACCATTTGGATCCCCTTTCTCATTGATCTTGGACCCAATATCCTCTTGCTCACCTTCTTCCATGAGTTACTCAACTTTCATATACTCGTGTATCTATTTGTTCACTCTAGTAGTAGCAAGTCCCATCAACTTCTTTGGGAAGCAAATTTTGTGGCATATCAACTCCTTGCTACCCTAGAAGGAAGATGAGGCAAGTGAAGAAATGAGGGGCATTTTATTTACATATCTACCTTTGTGTTTCACCATATAGAAATATTTTGGTGATGAAATCAGTCTATTCTCATCCACATTGGCCAAACATTGTGCAATTCACTAAGAAATTGATTTTTAATTAGCTTATAGTAAAACATCTTTGTGAAGATAGCCAATTCCCTGCCTCTAGAAATATTGCTAGAAATATTATAGAAATATCACTACTCGCCCTATACCTATGCATGACATCCAAAAATTCATCTTCCAGTACAACCTCGATAACATGCATTACCAACATATGCTTGAAGAGGAAAACCCAGTTCAAATGCTTCTTATATATCTCTCCTAAAAATGACATTTGACACTTTTGTCTATCTAACAAATTGGGGTGACTATAGTCATCTTATATCCGACTATACTCGTAGATCATTCGTGAGTAATTATCCATCACCCCTGTGGATAAAAAGTTACTTCCAACTTGTCATCATCCTTCAACATGTGCTCCTTTCTCAAATTTTCATAAGACCATCTTGTTACCTATCTTTTATGTCCCATCATATCCACCAATTTTACAAATGTTAAGGCTCGTGAATTATAATTAATAAAAGACCCACTTGTATATCTCTAATGTGAAAGTTTTAATCACATAGCAGTGTGTTGGCTAAAGGATCAACCAACACACAACCAACACACCACAATCATTCGCTACTTTACGTCAACATTATCTTCCAAATTGTTAGCACATCCCCCACATATGTATAGTACAATAATTAATATAGAAAAGGCAGTCATTAATCATTTCCATTTACGACACATTTATGCTCTCCTCACTTATATAGCTTCTAAACCAACATCCCCCCTAGCCAACTTCATTATAGCTTTACATCTAATGCTAGTTCCCCCCGCTTCTACTGACTTATAGGTTTTATCTAAGAGATCGAGGGGAATTATTGTTGTTCATTTGTTCCACTCTAGAATAATATTCTCATTATTTGCATAATTATACCTTCTACTACCTTTGGGATTTTAAAACATGACATGTGGGGATTGTACACAACATTTATTTTACCGTTATATTTATTCCTCTTAAAGTGAGTCATTTTTATGTGTCAATTATATTCTCGCAACTGTTGATTAGAGATTTGTAGTAGGATTTTTTTATTGGTCCTTATAAACAAAGGCATCCCAAGAAATCTACTTGGGAAGTTAGCAACCCCATATATAATATGTGTGCACCATCTCATTGTAAGCTTGGTTATGTATTGAGGAAATAAACTTCAAACTTCCACTTATTGATACTTTGTTTTGAAGCATTACAATAGGAATATAGGAAGGACCGAATGACCCTCGCCTCCCTCCTACATGTTGCCCCAAGTCTAGCATTGTATCATCTACAAATTTTTGATGCATTTTAGCCTCAATTTTAAGTGTGATGCTCATGCCCTTCCATATACCTTCCTCTCTCTGAGCACCAATTCTCTATCATGATGCTTCTACCATTATCATAAACAAGTGGGGGGGTCACTTTATTATAGTCCAATTATATAGGAAAATAAACCTTTAGGGGTGCCTTTAAACAACACTGAGAATTTGGGGATGGACATGCAACTCCTAATCTAATCTTGGGATGGATATGCAACTCCTAATCTAATCTATACACTTCCCTTTAGATACAAAATTCTTCAATACTTTTGATAGGAAGCTCTATTCCACCAAGTCACAGGATTTTAGTATGTCTAATTTGATGATCATGCTTGTTGTTCTAGCTTTCTTGGTAGATTGTATTTCTTCATTTGCAATTATGAATCCTTCCTAGAGAAAAAATGACTTTGTTCTTAAGATATTATATCTCTAAGTACTAGTCTATTGGCTATTTTTTGTCACAATTTCATAGACCATGTTGCACAATATTAGCCTAAAGTCATTCATAACTTGCACCTTTTTCTTTTTTGGGGTTAAAGCCAGAAAGGTGTGATTCAAAGCACTCAACATTATTTATTTTTCTCCTTGACTATAACACATATTTGCATAGGTCCTCTTCAACAATGTCCATTTTTTTTTGGAAAAATACAACAAAGAATCCATCGGGGTCAAGTGCCTTGTCAAGATTTAATTGAAAGGTTACTTTTTTAACTTCTTCAATGATTGACTAGAATGAGTGTCAATTTTGAGCTGGGGTATCCATATATGGTGTGTAGCTTCCCAATTAACTTCCTCTATTGTATGTATTATTCCTCTGTCTTCCTTCTTGATTTCCACAAATCCATTTCTACTTCTTTTGGCTATGGCAATCATGTGGAAATATTTAGGGCTATTGTTCCCCTCCTTTAGCCATACTTCTCTTAATGTTTGCCTCAAATAACGCTCCTCCTTGGCAAGTACTTTTAAAAATTATTATTTCTAAGCTTTATCCACTTCAAATTTGTCCAAACGTATGCCTATTTCAATTACTAATTTGTTCAAGGCAACTAGATCTTTTTCAATCCACTCTTTCTCTTCAATGATATTTTTAAAGTGTGTTATGTTTCAAACCTTCAATTTTTTTTTATGTAGTATAACTTTATATTTATCTAGTAAAATTGGGAATGAATCCCAACTCTTGCTTCATTCCACTATCTTACAATCAAGTCCTTTGGGGTTGCATCCCTTGCCCACATGTTTTCAAATTTGAATGTACATATGTTAGTGGGTTTGTTTGATGTTATCTAGAGTTGCACTAGATAGTGATCTGAGCCTATGAGAGGGAAGATAATAGCTTCAACTAGAACTGCCAAGTTTTTCCAGTTCCCACCTATTATAAATATATATAATCATTCTTCTATATTGGTGAACCCCCCCTTTTTTTTATCCAGGTGAAGAAGTCATTCTTTGGTTGAATGCCTCTTATTTGATTTTGGTCTGCAAGGTTCTAAATGTTTAGCTGCAGTTGTGAAAGGTTAATTAAATCTTGCCATGTTTCACCATTATTCAATTTCATATCTAACTCTTCAACCACTATGAATGTTTCCCCATCCAAACTTTGGATTTTGCTAGAGATTTATTCCCACACTTATCTCTTGTTGGTTGTGGATATTGCCCTATATACATTAATGATGGAAATCACCTCCCTAATAGTCACGATCTTGAGCTTGACTAGCATCCAATTTTGACTAGCCTCCACTAGTTCTCCATTAATGTCATCGGGGTTTCACTTGAGGCTCCATTTGCACCTTCAAATACCCCATTTCATTACTTCCAATTATTTAGCCCTTTTTCACTCTCCTCTCGACTCTATTTAGTCTCTTGCAACAATGCTAAATTTGTTTTAGCTCGGTCAATTTGATGCTTTACCATGTGCCATTTGTTAGAGGTATTAATTCCCCTAATATTCCATGTCAAGGATCTCATTGCTCCCTAAGAGGTAGTTTCTCCTTGTTGACATGCCCCATGAATGGGGGGTGAACCAATCTTGACCATATACTTATAACTTCTTCAATAAAAAATACACATCAATTAACCTTAACCAAATCATCAGCAAAGAAAGATAAAGCATGAACATCATACACATCAAAAAACCAAATTAATGTGGAAAACATAAGAAGGGAAAAAAATGGTGAGATCTAACTCATACTATATCAAAAAATAGTTTTGCAATGATTTTTCTAGGCTCACTCCCAAGGAAGCTCACTGCTCCAGACTCGCAGGATAAGACACACTACCTTAGGACAAGATACAAATAATTTGTAGTGTGAGATGTACTACCTCAAAAAAATATACAAGAACTACCAAGAAGGACTCACTATCTTCCATTAGGTTACATGAATACTGTGAATCAAAAGGAACAAACCTTCAACATAATACCCATAGTGATTCTCTCAAAAAGAAGTCATCCTTAAAACACTGTCTCAAGTGACCTACTTCATGATAATCACCACATGCACATCCATTGACTTAATACTAGTAAATTGATTGACATGACTGTGAAGGGACACCGTCCAAATTGATATGCACACTTATATTCAACACATATTTTTACTATATTCCACACATCCAAAATACTAAAACTATCTTCATTGTATATCAATTTCTTCATCAAAACCCTTACTTAGGTCGGCTAAAAAATGTGATAGACATAAATCCTATCAAGTTAATCACCAAGCATAATTGCAGTGATTGGGGTTGACTCCAAGAGATAAAATAGATTTATAAAAATCATAACACATCTATCTAAGTAGCTCCATATGATTTGCACAGAAGAACACGTCCTCCAGAGTCAAAAATAAATGTAACATGTAGATAAACTATGTAGTGCATAAACAACCGACCTAGAAACATAATTACATTAAAATAAATCAATTTGGATCTTCAAAAGACACAATAGGACCCAAAATTACATCTTAAATCAACTTCCAATACAAGTTTGAATTGCAAGAATATGGCCCAAGCAATAAAAACCATCTCAGTAGGCCAGTGAGCTACAAAAAACCACACCACGAAGGGACAAAATATTGTAACTCTTCTTGTGAAGCAAAAAATCAATTGAAAACTAAAATAAGACATTACACAAGCATTATGAGTATGTAGTTTAGATTACAATACCATAAACATCAATGCATAGCATTCTCCAGACCAATCCTGATCGACAACTAGATTGTCAGCAAACTTCAATTACTAACCACATCATCTGCATTAATGCTAAGGACCAGAAATAACAATAGTGTAAAATCAACATAACATAATATTATATGCAGAACCTCAAACTCACATCACCAAATGTGGGGGAATGTGGAGCATTTACCAACATAGAGTTCAAATATTCTTTCATGCATATTTCATCTTCCAACATTGTAGCATTCCATAAATATCAAGTGCTCACTAGGAGCAACACCAGAGGACACATGAACATCATAACACATATTTCTATCAATATCCTGAGATCATATTGACACTAATGACAACACCACACATATTTTAAATACTCCTTATGTGATCTCAATTTGTTTTGACCCTTGGCATTAGCTGCTATTTCTAGTTTCTTTTTTTTTGTATCGAGGTGTCTCTTTCCCTTCTGCTTGTTTTTTTTTTAATTTTTTTTAATGATTAATTTTTTTTTTTATAGAATTATTTACTCCACTATCTCCCCTTCTTCTTCCTGAAACTCACTCTCCTCTTTTGATGTTGGATCCAAATCTGCTTCTTCCTCAAATTTTCCTTCTTGTGTTCCTTTACCAGCCCCTAATATCTATGCCAGATTCTCGACTCTTATTTCTTATGTTTCTTCTTCAATCGTTCCATTCTTCTTGTTTTCTATTGATAGTGATCGTTCCCCTTCTCATATGATGGGCCCATCAAGCTTCACCTCTTCCTCTATCTTCCATCTTCCTTTGGGGATTCTAAATGGGCTAGAGGTGTGCTAGTTTCTTTTTTCTTATTGTGTTTTTCCTTCCTTTATTTAAGATCTAAAAGGTTCACATTTTATTCTAAAAGTTTCTTCCTTCCTTGGCATCCCTTCTGCATTTCTTTGTCAATCTCCTTCTTCCTCTTTGCCACTTTCTCCCATTTGGGTTGGTCTCTAGTTCTCAAAATTTATTCTACACCACTTCCTATCTTGGATTTGGATTGCCTCTGTGTTTGAAGGTTCCCCTATTTTTTAGTTGGTGAGATTCAAAACTAACTATATCCATGCCCTTTGGATTTACATTTTTTACATAAGATCATGTTGTCTTCTCTTTCTAGCTTCTGCCTATAAACACCATTTGTAGAGTGAATTTCAATATCATTTGGAAGTTGGGGATATGACATTAGTATAAGCTCCAAATTTTTGATCCTCCATTTTTTCATGTACCTGAATAAAGGACCTGATGTAAAGGCTTGGAGACTTCCAACTCTTGGACAACAAGACTTTAGACCTTTGTATAACAACCCCCAGGGTTTTCACAATGTACCCAAGGGATTCCACTTACTCATAAGGGCTTAATTGACTTCAAATGGTTCAAGACAAAAACCAAGTATAATAAAGGCATTAACACCACTAGATCAACTTATCTGGACAGGTTCTAAGTTCCCTTTACACCCTTTGATCAAATTTCTCCAAACAAGCCAAAAACCCAAGCAACCCTTCCTAGTAGCTCTATTTTCCCCAATTTTTGGACTTTTGAGCCAGACTTTCCAAAACACTTGAAAATTAAATTTTAGATTCAGATACCCATTTGGAAGTTACACAACATATGTGAAAATTAGATATGACTCTTTTGGACCAACTATGCATAAAATTTATGACTCCAGTATCTCCACTAGGCCTAATTGGGCCACTTTACAAAGAAACTACCAAAATTACTTATCCCTAGACACTATAAATTTTAGAAGTTCCTATTTATGTCTCAAATAAAAGGATTATGGCATTGGTTTTCACCCACAATCTTCCCAAATGGTCAAACTCCAAATCCTTCACCAAATGGCTCCAAAAACTAGGGCCTTCTAGAAAATGACCCAAAAATCACTTCTAAAACTTCTCCTTTTGTATTCGCCATAAGTTTGACATTTAATTTTTTTGCCTCATACAAAAACGTGCCCTCTTAAGCCAGATCTCCCGCTGCTACACTTATGGCATCAAATTCCATGCAATTTCATGCACCCAAGCACTCCAACTTGTCCAACTCGATGATCATCTGCATTATTTGTATTATTCATGCATTATTATGCATAATTACATATGATACATGTAAAAAATCCATCCCAAAGTCACAATTAGAACAGAAAGGGGATGGTTACACCATTTTGCTTAAGGAAACTATGTGAAAATGGCTATCTACAACACTTTGACTATATGATAGAAATCTTCAGAATGAAATCCTTCTAAGATGGATTAAAAAAATTCAAATAAATCCTATAATGCACATAAATGATCAAAACATGAAAGAAGTACAACAAGAGACCAAAATATGCAAGAAACTATGAATTTTATTGCATTTTCAGCCTACAGGTCGTACAATCCCTTCTCCAATCCATTTCTATTCTTTCCCAATCATTCATGGGAACTTATAGACAAGTTTCCAACTTCCAAAACCGATCCCAAGTGGTTGGAAGTGATTACAAAGTGTTTAAGACTCTTAAATGCAATTTCCCACCAAAACACAAGTAGCCGTTAATATTCAAAAATTTGAATTATTAACTTGTGTTTTTGGTATTTTATTGCTTAAATCTTATTAAATACTTTATAGATTCAATTCCTAATTTATTCTAGGACCTAATTAACCCCATCTAATCAAATTAGATCCCATTTGGCACTATTGGCCACCCTTACATCATTTTTGGTCCTAAGTCCTTCACCAGGACTTCTAGGACTTATTAATAATTTATTACATTCTTTATTACGAATTGCCATTAAAGGCCTCAATACATCCCAATTCACATTTAGGGATGGTTTACATTTATTGGAATCCATGGTGTCACTAGGTGTGTTCATGGGTGCTCCTGCACCATACACCCCACCTTGGAAAAAGCTCTTGTCTCAAGAACTAAGGGACTTGGTCTTTGTGCCTCCTATCTTCCTTGTAGGTGGTCCTATCTTCTTCACCTTGTGAGTCCTCTATTCAACATCCAATCCTGTCCTCTTACCATTCACACTTGCAAACAAAGAGTGAGAAACAAAAGAAGGAATGGAACTAAGATCAAATTTGTCATCATGTTGCTGCAAACAATGATCTCGTATGTCTACAAATTGTCCTTGCAACTGCATCCTTGGATCAGATTGACTCTTCCTTGTGTCTTTCAATGACACCTCTGCAATTTTCTTCATTGCTTGCTCCAAAGGACACCACATTGTGCCAATGAGGACACTGTCTTCATGCCCTATTTGTTGTTTCACAGTCAATGACTTGTGACTATCCACAAACTCATCTTTCAAGACCAATAAAGTGGTCTTAGAATCCCATTCTATAGTCACCATCTTCTCATACTTTGGAACCTGCAAATCAACATATGTTTTTGCACCAAAGACAATGATGCTACCAACTTCTTCTACTTTTCTTGGAAGAGGTTTAAGGGTGAATTTTCTTTCCTCCCTGTGCACCACATACCCATTCTTCAAACCGTAATGAATGGTCTTCTTTGAAGCCTGCCATGGTCTCCCTAAGATGATGTGGAAACATGTCATGGGAACTATATCACATAGAACCCTATCAACATAACCCCTAATTGAAAAATCTACATATGCTTGCTCTTTAATCACAATATTCTGATCATTATTGACCTAAGAGGCCCTATATGGTCTATCGATAGGAAATTTAGGTAAATTTAACTTATTTACCATCTCATAGGACACTAGATTGTCATATGAACCAGAATCTATGATAACCTTGCATACTTTTCCATAGCATTTACAATTTGTTCTAAAGATAGATACCTTGGGTATATGTTGGATAGGTGACCTTCCCATCAAGAGACACTCACCTTCTTTAGGATATGGACAGTCATGGTGTGCTTCTTCTTCCTCTTGTTGTTTATTGTCATCTTCTCCTTGAACCAATTGGACCCTCTTATCATTCTTCTTGGCTTCTCTTTCAGGACACTTGTAGAATGGATGTCCTTCACCACACTTGTAGCACTTTCCTCCACCACTTCTTTGATCTCCTTTATGGTCTGTGACTTTCTCTTTACCCGTTTCATTTTTTCCTTGGCTTGGATTTACTCCCTTGCCCTTGTTTTGTTGCCCTCTTGAACTGCCTTGCCTCTCTTGCCTTCTTCTAAGCTTGTCCTCAACTTTTATTTCCAACTTGTAGCAATCTTCAAGAGTCCTTGGTGTGGCCATGCTCATTTCATCTTGGATATTGTACCTCAGCCTTCCAAGATATCTAGCCACCTTCTCTTCCACATCTTCATCATGAGAGGCTCTGATGTCAAGCTTGTGGAACCCTTAAATATCTCATAACCGAATGCCACACTCAGATATTGAAGATATCTATACTAATTTCTAAATCTCTCTCATTTCTCTTATTTAAATTGACTTTTAAAAATTAATTAATTAAGTTTATTAATCTAGATACCTTTAGAAGATTTATGTTTCTTTTTTCAGTATTAGATTGTCCATATTTTATTGCTTAAAACATAATGACTGAATTAATGAGTTTTAATGACTTTCATAAAACTATCAATTGTTAATTTTTTCACTGTCATTTCTTATTTTGCAAATCTTGGTGAAGAAGCCCACAATTCCTCAAACAAGTGCCACGTAGTGGCCTGCACTTGCCGTAAATAGTTATAATTATATATGTAAATTAGATATAGTACTTTTATATTATATATTATAGAATAATATATATTATATATTATATATTAGAAATTGTAATAATTATTTATAGCATATATATATTAAAAATATTATATAGTAAATTTTTTAAAATAAATAATAATTATATATTAGAAATAATTGAATTTTTTAATGAAAATAACATGTTTAGATTATAAAATATAAACTATAATATTTCATAAATATACTATATTGTAAATTAATAGACCAATTTTAAAATAAATTAAATGATATATAAATTATATATTACAAAAATATGTTAAAAACTATATATAAAAATTAAATTTGGGAAGCCTCCGAAAACAAGTACAATAACTCATTAAAATAAATACCTATTTACCACTTTTTTAAATGACCTATATTTAATTTTAATCAATTATTTTTTTAACAATTTATTTGTAAATATTATATGTAAAAGTCTCTTATTCTATCCAACCCCTTGACACAAATAAGGAACATATTGCAGTGTTTATGTTTATACCTAATAAGCTTCTCCTTTAGACGTATGGAGAGAGAAAAAAACAAATAAATAAATAAAATAAAATAGAACTAGAAATAGAAATAGACAAAGATACTCAGTCCGGATAAAAATAAAAATAGGAATCACTCCCACAATCATTACCAGAATCATAGTGCTGGATTCAATCCATCCAAGGAAATTATTTTATTCAAACCTAAAAAAGGCGGAATGTTTTAGGGTAGGATTTATGTCGTCAACCACAAAATCCTACGCAAGGTTTATCCTTCTTCTGCAAAAACCCTGAATGAACAGTTTACAGGTGCAGCAGAGGAAAATAAAGCTGCGTGAAGAAGAGTTTAGCCGTCGTTTCACAAAACACAGAGACGGCGGGTCTATTTAAAACGGGGAAGCTGGCTGACCTCATGGCTATGCGCGTCAGCAAGCAGGGCAATTTCATGCCCTCGCTGCCGTTGTCTGCGCCTGCTCGCCATGCCCTTCGGTTCGCTTCTACTCCCACATTTTACTTGTAAGTCAAGCATTTTTGTTTCATTTCTTCTTACCCTTTTTCTTTCTCCATTTCGCCTTCTCCGTTTCCTTTTTCTGCTGCGTTATGATATTAGCATCCCTCAGACATGTATTTACAGTCATAGTCCCTGCCCAGGGAGTGACATTGGGCTCAGTTACATAGATATTGTGCATTCAATGCACTGCCATTATATATGAAGATGATGTTAGGAACATTCGTAAAACATTGTCGGTCGTAACCCATGTCCATCTTATAAAGGTATTATGCGAAAGTTTAACAGATAATTAGAATCATTAGTTGAGCTTGCCCGTGTAATTATAGTAGGCAGAGCTGTACGTATATTTTCACAATGCCGCTATTTTGTGTTCTGAATCTGCGTTTAGAGTGGGCTACAATGTTGGATTACAAACGACAAACTGTGTTAAGGAGAATTATTGTGCAAATATCTTCTCACAGAAGCGTTAAACCCAAAAGAGATGTTTATTTACTTTTGTAATGTCTGCACGCCTATATGTTTGAAACTAGGTTCAAATTGTGGCTACAGTGATAGTCACTGCTTGATATATTTTGGCATTGGAGTTAATCTGAGAGATATTTGAAATCTTACAGTCACAAGTACTCCCCGCCCAGATAATGGTATGCTAGGCGGAACAAGAACTTTAACAATTAGTGCAGCTTTTGCTTTTAATTTAACAGTTTGAGTGACTACTTCAGTTTGGTTCACATGAACTGTCGGACTAAAAACAACAAACACCGATACCTAGCTGTATTGAGAAAGTGTCTTCCTGGGGAAATCTCTGATCTAAACACCCAATTATATTCAATCATAATGACTGCCCACATATATGATAGAAATTAGACACAAAATTTGTTTGCAGTTACAACTCCTGGCCACTTTGAAATGGCATTTGATACAATTTATAGATATATACAGTCAGAACTTCTCAGAAGTACTCCCTTCCTGTATAGTGACTGTAGGCAAAATTATGCATATATTACCGCAATATGTTTGAACCATAGTCTGCAAACTCTGTGAGTACTCTCTGAGTTGCCTACTACTCTCTATTTTTTTTGTGGGCGAGTTTTCACAAGTTTAACTCTTGTGTTCTTATAGATGCAAAAAACCATGGGTGAAAATGTCAATGCAGGTAAAACACAGGTTAAAATGCGTTTTTCACATGTTTTTTGCTATGTTGCATGGGACGCATTTTGGCCCTCTAGGAAAACGTCCTGGAAATGCGTCCCCCCATCCCCGAAATGCTATGGAACATTTAAAAAACAAACACAAGTCAATGTTTTTCTTAAGACAGCAAAGTTACAAATCCAAGTGACCTTTGACATTAACTAATGGTTCTAAGCTGGCACTAAGTTGAATCTATGTTTCCTATATGCATCAAAGTGTTGGAATTGCAGGATTATTTTGTGTCTTAGACAAGACATTTTCTTATTTCACCATAATTGTTGTCATTAAAAGTTATATAAAACATAAAAAAACGTATAATATATTAATATATTTTGAAAAATTCATATATAAATATATATTTAAGAATTTGTATACTGCCCTCCTCCTATTTTTGGTCCTCTAGGAAACGTCCCGGAAACGTGTCCCCTGCCGCCCCCCATCCCCTGTCCCTGAACCGCCACGGAACATAAGTTTTTTGCTATAAAACCTTGCATTTTCTCTTCTGAGATGTCACTTTTTAATTTAATACATTTTGTAATTGAATTTTTCAAAAAAAAGTTTCTTAAAGAGATTTTAATTTTTAATACTTTCTAAATTGTTGAGTTATTGCTGAGTTTTTGTCGAGTTGAAAATTTTGGGCTTGCCGAGTACTCTGCAAGTCTGAGTCTGTGAACTATGGTTTGAGCAATTGTGCTTGATGATATTAATCTGGCATGTTGGGTGAGCTGCCTTGACCTAGCTCATTTGAAATGTCAGATTAAAGGCACCAAACCAATTAACTAGAAAGATTGTGAAAATGTCTTACTGCAGAAACCGTAGATTTATTCAAAATACATAGGTAGTGACATTCAAAAATATTATCATTAATTGCACTACCATTACATATGAAGACGAGGTTAGGAGCTTTTGTAAAAGATTGTTGGTCGTAACCCATTGCAACTTATAAATCCATTAGGCTAAAGTTTGACAGGTATTTAGAATCATTAGTTGAGTCCGCCTGTGTAATTATAGTAGGCAGAGCTGTATGTATATTTTCACAATGCCACCATTTTTTGTTCTGAATCTGTGTTTAGAGTGAGCTGCAATGTTGGATTACAAACGACAAACTGTGTTAACGAGAATTATTGTGCAAATATCTTCCCACAGAAGCGTTAGACCCAAAAGAGATGTTTATTACTTTTGTAATTTCTGTCCGCCTATATGTTTGAAACTAGGTTCAAAATGTGGCTACAGTGATAATCACTGCTTGATAAATAATGGCATTGGGCTTCATTTCAGAGATATTTGCAATCTTACAGTCATACGTGCTCCCTGCCCAGATAATGGTATAGTAGGTAGAACAAGAACTTTAACAATTAGTGCTGTTTTTGTTTTTTAATTTAACAGTTTGAGTGACTACTTCAGTTTGGCTCACATGAACTGTTGGACTAATAATAACAAACACCGTTACCTAGATGTATTGAGAAAGTGTCTTCCTGTGGAAACCTCTGATCCAAATTACACAGTTATAATCAATCATAATGACTGCCCACCTATATGATAGAAATTAGACACAAAATTTGTTTGCAGTGCCAGTAACAACTCCTGGCCATCATGTAATGGCATGAGATACAATTCATAGATATATACAATCAGAAGTACTCCTTTCCTATATAGTGACTGTAGGCAAAATTATGCACGTATTTCCATGAAATGTTTAAACCATAGTTTTGCAAACTCTGAGAGTACTCTCCGAGTTGCCAAGTACTCTATTTTTTTTGTGGGCAAGTTTTCACAAGTTTAACTCTTGTGCTTTTATAAATACAAAAAAACATGTGTGAAAATGTCAATGCGGGTGAAATGCTTTCACATGTTTTTTTGCTATAAAACCTTGCATTTTCTCTTCTGAGATGTCAATTTTTAATTTAATACATTTTGTAATTGATTTTTTCAAAAAACGTTTCTTTAAGGGATTTTAATTTTTAGTAGTTTCTAAATTGTCGAATTATTGCTGAGTATTTGTCAAGTTGAAAATTTTGGGAATGCTGAGTGCTCTTTAAGTCCGAGTCTGTAAACTATGGTTTGAAAAATTGTGCTTGATGATATTTATCTGGCATGTTGAGTGAGCTGCCTTGACCTAGCTCATTTGAAATGTCAGATTAAAGGCACCAAACCAGTTAACTAGAAAGATTGTGAAAATGTCTTACTGCAGAAACTATAGATTCAAAATACATTGGTATTTACAGTCATAATGACCGCTCTTCAATATGATTGAAATCAGGCTCAACATGTCTTTACAATTTGACAGTTATAGCCCCTGTCTGCTATGTAATGGCATTAAGCATGATTTTACAGATATTCATTGTCATAAGTACAATCCCACCCATATTATGATGTTTCCACAATACTTGTAAAGTACCATATTTGTTGTTCTTAATCCAATGCCTTCAGTGAGCTACCTCAGCCTAGCTCACTTGAAATGTTGGACTAAAAACAATAAAGACATTCAACTACAAGTATTGTGAAAATGTCTTTCCAAGGAAACCTTAAATCCAAAATATACAGATATTTACATTCATAATGACAGTATGTGCAAAATCTGTTGACAGTCAGAATCTTGCACACTATATATTGTATTAGGCAAAATCTCAGAGATATTTATAGTCATAATCGTTCCTTTCCCATGTAATAATGGTATAGCTATACAGATATTTTATGCTATGTTTGAATAACTGCATTTGTTAGTTTTATTGTGACATTTCAAGTTTCTTGTGAAACTCAAAATCTCTTACTCTGCAAATCTTAGATCCAAAACATATATATTTACAGTCATAAGGACAGTCCATACAAACAATTAGATAATACAAAATTTATTTACAGTACTAACCCCTGTCCTGCCAACCATGACATCAGGGCACAATTTCACAGATGTTTACAATCATAAGTGCTGCTCAATATACAATGAATGAGCAGAATTACTCAGATGTGTACTGTGATAACTTGCATCTACTGTAAAATGGTACAAGGTAAAGTTCTTAATATTAATAAATCCTACCACCTATGTGACGATAGTATGGACAATTTTGCAGGTTCTTATGGTCATAATTTGGCACATAACCTATACATTTGACTTTTTAAAGAAATATTCACAGGTATTTTATACTCATATGTGATGCCTGTCTATATAATGATATTAAGCAGAACTAGACACATTTTCACTATACTTTTGAATTACTGTGGTTGTTGTTTTTCAGCAAGACATTGTGAGTGCATATATCACTTCATCTCACTTGAAAAATTGGTTTAAAAAAATGACGAACACACTTATCCAGAATTGTTGGGCAAATGTATTCCTGTTGAAAAATCAATTATAAACTACACAGATATTTACAGTTACAATGACTGACATTCCATATGATGGAACTAGTCACAATTTCTATTTATAGTGCTAGCTACTGCCCTTCCAATGATATATTAGATGCAAAACAATATAACAACGATAACCCCTGCTTGCCATATAATGGCATTAGGCACTATTCATTTTAAATTTTAGTTAAGCAAAATATATTTAGATTTTTAAGCAATTTCCCACAGAGATAACAAAATCAGGCAGAATGACACAAATGCTTAAGCCATAACCTGCATCTGCTATACGATGATATTGGGTGCAGCTATTAATAATTTAATGGTCATAAGCTGTGCCTGGTATATGATGATATTAGGCACAATAGAACAGAAATTTATAGTTACAATTTGGTACACAAGATTCAAAATAAAAACATTATATTTTGTATGTCAATTGAATTTATCTTATCTCATATTGCTGATATTACATGGCTGCAGCTGCAGACAAGGTACTAGACTCTGGTCTTCTTCTGTACAGTGCCATCATTTTACTGCACAAAAAAGTCACTTTTTAATGGCTGAAGACAATAAAGTAGCGGTGAAGAGTCCTCCTTTGATGTCTGGAGAAGCAAAAATTACAAATAATAAACATCCTTTTATGGTTGAACCAGAGAAGGCATCAAATAGACACCATGCAATGGCTGGATTTACAAATTTTGCATCAAATGGCAACTCATTAGCTGACAGAGCTGCAAAAGATTCAGTAGATGGCCAGCAGTTACAGGCAGGAGACAGAATCTGTGAAGATGTCAACAGAGAATCAAATGGCAATAAAATGGTTGCAATTAATGCACATCCCCAAGTCAATGTGCAGCAAAAGAGAAATTCAAGAACTATCAATCCGCGTCGGATGTATGCGAGGAAGTGTGGTGGTCCAGAATATGGAATTTTATCGCCTGCTCTTGTTCAGGGTAATGGCTTGGAAGCTAGGGCTTTTTGTCCTGGAAAGACTGAGAGTAAATATAGAAGCAGTAGATTGGAAAAGGAGTTTATTTTGGGGTCAGTACGGGCAGGAGATAACTACTGTGAAGAAGCCAAAAAAGAATCAAATGGCAATAAAATGGTTGCATTTAATGGACATCATCAAAGCAATATATGGCCAAAGAGACAAATAAAAACTAGCCATCTAGGCGAGGGGGAGGATGTGAAGGAGGGTGTTTCTTATTCTCAGGTGAGTAATAGGGGTTTAGTATATGGAATTTCATCACCTGACTGTTCTCAGCATAGTGGCTCGGAAGGAAGGGTTTTATCTCCTGTAAAGACTGAATGTAATGATATTGGGCAGAGGACTTGGTCATTACAACCTAGTGATGCAACTGTGACTATATCTAGGTCACCAGAGCAGCATTATTCAAGCCATCAGAATTCTTCAATTCAGAAGATTAATTCTCGCCCCACTATCCAAGAGGTAAAATTCTGAGCCCTGGGGGGATGGAAGCCACTTTTTTGTAAGCTATTTTTTCATCAATGGGTTAGTTTAAAGTAGGTTTTAGTAAACTAGTTCATCCAATTAGCACAACTTTGAGAAAAAAAATTTATTTTCATATTGAATGTGTATAAAGTTATTGATTTATCATTTACCAATAACATGAATAAAGTTATATCTGCCTAATCAACTAATACAACATTCTTCAAATGTGAATCTTTGAAACTAAATAGGTGGGCACACCAATTTGCTTCTTACATTTTAATAGTCATGAAAATCACGTGCAGGGATTTGCTGCAACAAACAATGCGAATAGCAATTGCCATTGGCAAAAAGAAACTGAGAAGTTTAGGACAAAGAGCAGAGATGCTGTTAGTATTCACAGTTTAGAAACATCAAAAATGTACCCTGCTTCTGGAACTCCAGATACTTCATCCCAGCATAATGTGTTGCATACAATCCCTGCTTGTGACATTAAAGAAATTTCCTCTGTAAGTAAAACAGGATATGAAGATCAAAAGGCCAGTTCAGAGAAGAAATCAATACAAAAGCAGGAGCTAGTATGTACAGTTGTTGATAAAGATGGGTTTCATCTGTCATTAGGTAGGCAGGTTGTTTATAATGAAAAGATTGGACATAATATAAAGAACATGAGTACTGGAAGTATAAATCATATCACTTGTGATTTTGGGAGTGAGGATCGAGTGCAGCCTGAGAAACTTATTTCAGAAAGAGAGGACAAGAACAGAAAGGGAGAGGGAAGCTATGGGAATGTAACAAAGGACAACAAAGAGGGCAGTCCAACAAATGGCAAGTTCATCTGGTCTAACAATATGGAAATGGATGATCTCAAGGTCACTTCTGGAATTGATAATGAGTTTGTTGAAACAAAGCTTGAGAAACTGCCTTCAGAATTAAAAGATGATAGTTGGCAGGAAGGAGGCTTCTGGGGCATAAATGCAGAAAATGAGGATACCGTTGTAATGAATAACGACTTTACCAGTTCCAGTAACAGCGAAGTTTCTGCTTCTAATCAGGTGGTCGTTGGGGTCAGTGATTGCAAAGGAACTGATGTCAAAGATAAGTTGGATCGTTTGTACAAACAAATTTTCATTGTTGACAATGTGAAGGATGCAAAGATGGTTGTAGGTAAGCTTATGGGAGAGTACAGGAATCTGGTTCATGCATGTGATACAGAGGTTAGTCGAGTTGCCTTTCATTTCTCTGTTGTTTTTTATTATTTATAACTATAAGTATACAAATTCATGGATATACCGTTATTAGTGCATCCTTGATGTATTACCTAGTATTTTCCATCTTCTTTTCAGAAATAAACTAAGGAATGTGATGTGCTAATATGATTAGTTGTTGGTTCATTCATGGTAGCTAAACTCTTACTTTTTACTTGGGAAAAGCCCAACAAGAACACAAGAAATGAGAAATATTAGAAAACAGAAAATTGAACAGATTTTATTAAATGACACGTATAGTTTCTAGACTATGTTACCAGGTTCTTCTTTTTTGGGTCTCTTTGCTGTACTCTGAAGGCACAGAATCGGGTGTGTTTGGGATGGCCAGGCCATGGCTCTGCCACCCTGGGAACTCTGTGGGTACATCCAAGACATACACAAAGGGTATCTGGGGCAAATCTGGAGGACCCACAATCACCCAAACTTTAAAAAAAGCAAATGAAAATGTGGAGAGCAGGAGACATCAAAATGCATGGTGGTGAATGAATATATATTCACATAAAAACTAAATATAGATTGGATTAAAATATAATACATGACATTAATAGGGTCTGTGGGAAAATAACTATAAGTGAAAAATGCTGGAAGTCTCAAAGACAATGATCTGATTCTCTGAGAATGAAGATTAATCAATTTGTGGGAACTGGACCCTATAAGTAATTGTCTATGAAGTATGAAGAGAACAAATTGCAGCCAGCATAAATTTTAGAAATATGATTTCAAAGAATAGAAGAACCACATATATTATTGCTGAAATATCTGGTTCACTTGAACAGTGAACCCGAGTACGGACTGATAACTTAGTTTAGTCATGAACAATTGATTCTAGTTGGGTAAATGGTTGGAACACACTTGTTGAGGAATTGGCGTATCTCTCTCCAAGCTTAAGTCAATAAATCTTAGTTGCAGGGTTCACACCCTGTACCCACGAACTGGGTCTGGGTGCGTTTGGGTCCAGGTATACACAACCAGTGCGCTGTGGGTACGCACAGGGTGCAACCTAAGTGCTCCGGGTGCGCTGTGGGTACACATACCCGGGTTTTGTTTACAAAAGAAAGCACCTAAAATTTTCCTTTTCCTTTTTTTGAACTCAGTGAATGATATTTGTTCAATTAGGTTTGTATAAGACTTGGTAAAGTATTCAGATTTTTCAATGTTTCTGATTTGTTTGAAAATAATAATTTCATAAATGCAACTGCAAATGTACATTATGATGGCTCATATGTAACGTTTCTGACAGTGGACAGTATTTATTTGCAATATCTTCATTACTTGTTCAGCATCGTTCATGATACAAATCTTTTTGACAAATAGCTATATTCATATGAATCGAGGAATATAGCTATTTGTCAAAAAGATTTGTATCGTGAATCTTTTTGGTTCACACATACGTACCTGAACCCATGTACTCAAACCCCAAAATGTTTTTGCCTGTACCCATGTGCTGGGTGCCCACGCTTGTACCCGTGCCCGTACCCGTATTGGCAACTTAGCAATAAATGGTTCAAATAAAAAACCTTTGAAATGTTGGAATATTACCATTGAAATAGAGTAAGATTATCATTATACATTTCAAAACTTTAAAAATTAAAATATATTAGTATATTTATTATGGCATTTCCATGTATTGGTCCCCTAGTTTAAAAAAATATGATACTTTAGGTCTAAACACCTAAAATTGCCCCTTTTCTAGCCACTCCTAATTTAAGCCTACCCTAACCCTTTAATTAAATAAATTTTTATTATGTATTTTAATCCCATCTTTATTTGTATGCTACTCCAATACCCTTAATTAAATAAATATTTATTATAGACATTAAATATAGCTTTATTAATTTAGGAAATATTATATATAGACAATACCTATTTTTTTTTTGGTGCAAAATTATATATAAAGCCATAATTATATTGTCAATAACCTCTTCATCCTAGCCCTTCAACTTGTTCATATGGATTATCTAAATTTGTGGTCACGGGACATGTTCATTGAACCTAGACACCTTTCAAAAAGTCAAACTAGCTTTATATCTCATCCATCCATCTCAACCTATACCTCTTAATTCTAGCCATTTACATAAGGATGTTGTCCTAGTGCAGCTTCTAACTCTAGCCTTATCCATCATGTGACACTTGTCACATGACCACAACTTTGTAGTCTACTCATAACCCTCCATCAATCGCAACCTTTCATTTAACCTCTTCATCCTATCCATTGATTTTGGCTTTTGGGAATTCTATAAAATGGAGGTCTTTCACACCATTTCTATATCTTGCTTTTTCACACCGTTATGCTGTCCATTTGTTTACTCAACCATCTTGATTATACTGTCATGTTGTTGGAATCTTAAGCAACCACATCCAATCTGTCAACATGAACATATCATTTGATCATTTTGAGGTATTTGAGTTATGTTTGCATGCAATACACCAGTATTGATACTCGATGTTTTATACATATAATCATATTTGAAAAACTTAGGCTCAACTACTACTCGCCAAGGCCCAAAAAGAACCTCAACAACTTAAAAAATTGCTTAAATATAATTAGAAATGCATATTTTTGGCAAAATTCAATAAGTAGATGCATCTAATGAGTTAGTAAATGTGTAAACAAAAGAAACAAGTTGAGTCTAGATATATTTAAATGCAAATTGGGTACAAAATGACATCCTCATGTGGAATGCTAATGGCTGGTAGCTTGATAGTTTGAAGCAAAATTAATATAGCAATTTGTCTTTGTAAAACTATAAGTAAATACAACATTCTAATCTACAAAATTAATCTACATCTTCCTCTTCCCCTTCCTAGCAGCTCTAGTAAAAACTACAGGAGGGGTAGGGGGTCTAGTCCTAGGAGTCCATTGTGGCTACGCCTCGTCGCTCGGCATGACTGACTGTGACTTGACCTCCATCCTGGATGTAGATGGTGTTGGCACTGGCATTGACTCCTCATCATCCTCAACCTCCTCATCCTCCTCAATGTCATATAGTCCAAATCCACCCCCCTCCTCCATAGCCTGCCAATCCAAATCATAGATCTCATCCTCTGTAAACAATGGAGGCTGCAATTGTGATTTCCAATCGTTGATATCCCATATCAAGTGGACAAGGTGCTATTTCCTCTACCTTCCTTGAGCTAACCTGTTCCTCTTCTTCGTGTGGATGGCCCCAAACAAGCTCCAATTGCACTCACAACTGGATGAACTACAAGGCTGGCATAAGATTTGGAGGGCAATTTTTTGCAGATTTGGGGCATTTCCACCCCAATTTCACCACCAAATATCTGCAAAATAAAATATTGAAGAGTTAGAAAGCAAGGTGAAAATATGTTTTAATTTTTATCTATTTATCATTCATGTTAAAGACTCCAAAATTCCAAATATTATACTTCGGGTTTGAGTGGTTCTTCCTCGGTAAATTTCCAATTCGGACAAAATGAGGTCTTTCACCTCAAGTTCAAGTATCATCCTTTGAATGCATGCAGTGAGACCCTCCATGACCTCTCCATTAGGATCCAAGTAGGATGGCGAGAAGTGAAAATGAGGGTTGAGGAAGTACCTTGCTGCATGAATGGGTTGGTGGAGCTGATTGTTCCACCTCCTATCAATAATTTCCCACATGGGGTCAAATTTGAGGCTGCCTCTCTTGTAGTAGTTTTTGATAGACTCCTTGGCCCTATCCATGGCCTTATAAAGATATCCCTTTGGGATTTCATCCCCATCCATCAAGTGGAGGACGGTAACCAAGAGCTCTAACACTTACAATTGAAAAATACAAAATATTAATCCTTAAAGGTACAACTCAATAATGGAAGACTTTAATACAAAAAATTAAATATTCAAGTTTTCAAGTTACTTTCATAATCTTTGTATCTCTTTGTACAAATAGGTTGTTGAAGACAATGTATGCAACACTCTCTCCTTCAGGCTTCTTTGAATAACTTGAGTTTAGCCATGCTTGACTCATAATCATTTGCTTCAAAGCTGTCAAAGAACTAAGAATACTTTGCAACGTTCAGAAAATCGTTGCAAAATTTATGACACCCGCACTTAACAATTCCTTCCCGTGGGTGGGTTCTCTAATCAAACAAAGAACCCAAGGGTGATTGTAGATGTACTTTGTGATCTTCCTTGCATCCTCTATAACCGGTCTCACCTAATCTAGTTTTCCAGTGTCCTCTAAAAGATCAAGGGCATGTGCTACACAAGGTGTCCAAAAAAATGCACTATGTTTCTATTGGAGGAGTCTACCAGCCGCCACATATACTGTTGTATTATTAGTTATTCTTTGCACCACATTTTCAATTTTTACCTCCATGACAACTTACTCTAATATTAGAGCCAACATTTCAGCAGCTTTCACCTAGTTGGAGGCATCCATGGATTTAAAGAACATATCATTCTTGCAAGAAACCAAATAATTAATGATGGTGCGGTTTTGCCATCCGTTCACCCATCAAAAATAATGGTGCAGCCAAAATTTTTCCATTCTATTCTTTGCTCTTCCAACACTTCTTTTGCCCTATCAACTGCATTTGTGAGCAACCTACAAGTACGGAGTGAAAATAATGTTAAGTACACAATTTTGATAAACAAATTAAAAATTCATTTAATTTTAACAAAAATTAGTAATTAGTAATTACTATAAATTAAAAAAAAAGAATGTAAATTTGTTCTACACTATAAAACAACAACTGGACTAACCTTCCACTCAAGTCTACACGAGAAGGTGTCTTGTAGCCATTTCCTGCAACAGTCATTGCAGTAACCAAATTAAGCCAATATGGATTTTTTGCCTCATTGAAAGGGATGTTGAAGTACCAGAAATCAGCATAATCAATGTCTACTTGCCGATGCACCTCCCTATTCCACCCAGTTGCCTCCAATGATGGCTATGCTCTAGATGTGCTTCTGTGCACAAAATAATTACCTATAGATTGCACGTGAGGCGTTGATAGTAGTGCTCTACTAAAAGTAGTAGAAGTGGTGGCTGATGCAGTGGTGGATTTGTAGATACGTGGGCCACGAAGAGAGCCCACTATGCCCTCAAGTGTTGCTCCTTCTTCAAGGTCGATTGTAACACCTTGAGATTCAGCTATGCTTGCTTTCATGGCTAGTTTTGCCCTTTCCTTCTGAAATTTTTTCTCTTCTTGGGCAAGAAGCATGACATTAATTTCTCTTTTTATTTCATCCGTGCTTTTATAATAGACTCTCGTATCATGCTTCGTGATGCCTGCAAGGTGGTATTTCAAGCGGTTTATGCCTCAATAAATTTGTTTTTCACACTTGATGCAAATTAGTGTATTGTGTTCTAGTCCTGCAAGGTGGTATTTCAAGCGGTTTATGCCTCAATAAATTTGTTTTTCACAGTTGATGCAAATTACTATATTGTGTTCGAGTCCTTCAAAGACATACTTCCAAGCCCCATCTCTAGCCCCTTTAGGACGCGTCCCTGTGTATCTTGATGGGCATGCCTATACTGAGGCTTTGGCAGACCTTGAAGCTGACCCAGTTGTAAAAGAATCTCTATTTGCCATTATCAATCAATTATCAACCTACACACAAAATTTGAAACCAGAAGTTTATATTTTAATAAAAAATTTAGCAAACAAGCTAAATTAGTTTAAATAATTTTAGACAGTTGAAACTTGAAATAAAAAGAAAAAGTTTTAGGGTTTGAAATTTTTAGGAAAAGTTGAGATTCTTGGGAAGACAGTGAAAAAATAAAAATAAAAATGTCAAAAAATGGTGTTAAATCTTGTTTATTACACTTCAAAACAATTTAGAGCATAGGAGCAAAAATGGTTTGGGGAATTAATCAACAAACCAAAAGTATAAGATTTTTTGAAAAATTTGGCAAAAAATTAGGGAAAAATTGAACTTTCAGAAAAAAAACGTAAAAAATTGTAGAAAAAGGGACAAAAACAATTTTGTTTAAACTTAAGAGCATTTCCATAGCATAGAGATATAGAAAGCAAATAAAATAGAATTGAACTCATGAATTGTAGTAAATAGATTGTGTTGTTAATATTCATATTGTTGATTGCATAGGCAAATATTCAATTAACTTTTTAAGAGGGCAGTCAACAAATAGTTGCCTAAGTGTGAGATCAAATATTAGATAAGTCTATGTATGAAGGTACCTCAGATCAAAATGAATTGTAGAAAATATATATTTTCTTTTATATTCATATTGCTAATTACATAGGCAAATATTTAGGTTACTTTTTAATAGGGTAATCACCAAATAGCTGTCCAAGTCTGAGATCAAATATTAGCTAAGTCTATGAAGTAACTGAGATCAAAACTTATCAGACTTCTAAAGAGGGCAGTCACCAAATAGTTGTCCAAGTCTGAGACCAAATATTAGCTAAGTCTATGAAGTAACTGAGATCAAAATTTATCAGACAACAATCTAGCTACTGTTAGGAATTTATCGAAAGTGGAAACCATTTTGAAGTGATCCAAGACTTTCTTTGTGATTGAGGCAAGGAGTTTTGTAGGGGCAGTTCAATATTTGAGAAAGCTATTAATTATAAGCTATAGGGGTTCGTTGCTTCCTCATTAAAGGGCAATGTATAATAGTGTATAATTCTAAAATTAGTGTATAATATTTATTGAATATTTTATGGAATTAGAATCCATGGGGTGAGGCATGTAGACAGCTCGGGTCATATTGAAACCGTGGTTTAGAGCAAATTCATTAGCTGCTTTGACACTGTCTCACATGCCATCCTCAATTTAGGATGATTGAGGCCCTTTAAAATTTGGTGATGATCGCCGTTGCTCCTCTCGCTCCTTTGATTAGGGTTTTCCAGTGGTCGCAAAGTAAACTAAAGGGACAAAGTAACAAATTGTTTCCATGCTGGTTCCGCATTGAGTTTGCTTCCGTCCCGGAATCAACCCTATTTCTGAGTGATTTGTCAATTTTGTTATTTTTTTGTGGAGTATTGTAGGTTTTTACAATGATTTTTTGCTATTTTTGGGGATTTTAATATGATATTAATGCCACTTTAAATGCAAAAAGGTCAACGTTTTTTTTTATGAATTGGGATTTTTTCAGGGAAAAAATCGGCTGACTCTAGGATTCAGGATTAATTGGGTATAATCGGGATTTTTTGCAGATTTTTGCTTTAATGATTTAGAGTACTTAGGAAATGCCTTTATTGAGTTTCTATAAACCTATATGCAACAAAAGGGAGATAAAGTGATTTAAAAAAAGAACGAAAAAAAATCTGAAAACCTACAAGAGAATCTGATTTTGCTTCAAAATCCACTTTAAATCTGCTTCAAATTGACTTAAATCCTTGCAAATGACCTTGCAATAGCTTGGGAGGGTGTTTTGTGGCTTGAGCAGCAAACAAGAGCAAATAAAAATGAAATGAAGCTCACTTTTGGTGTTAAAACACTATTATACTGCAGTGGCCGAGTAGTTAGCACGAACTTGCCAAGTAGTTCCAAAAATTCATAAAAACTCACCAAGCCGAAAAACTCGCCGGTTTTTCTCTACTTCGCGAGTTTTCTGCGAGTTTTGCATTTATGCCTATAATTATTAATTTGGGAAAATTATGCACAGACAATACTGATAGTTTTATTGTGCACAATAAAGTTATAGGTATTGTCTATATATAATTTCCCCTATATTAGGAAAGCTTATTATATTGTCAATAAGTTTAAGCTTTATTAATTTAGGGGGAAACTATATACAGACAATACCTATAACTTTATTGTGCACAATAAAACTATGAGTATTATATATGTATAATTTCCCAAAATTAATAATTATGGACATATAACGTAGTTGGCACAATACAATAAAATTATCGGTATTGTTTATGTAGAATTTCCCCCTAATTAATAAAGCTTTAAGTTGCTGGCAATATAATTATGGCTATATATGTATATATATAAAATTGTGCACAATAAACTTTTAAGTATTGTCTATAAATAATTTCTTTAATAAAGCTCAAAGTCTCTCTCCAACATATATATACTTTGGAAACTAAGAGATTTGGAGCAATCATCCGGCAATTGGAGATGATCCTCTTGGTAAACTGTCAAAGCCTTTCCTCAAATTAAGGCAGTTACAAATAGTTAAACTGTCAAAGCCTTTCCTCAATTGGTGCAATTCCAAACAGTTAACTGACTGCATACTACATTTATTACAGTCCTAACTAACTGAAAGTAAGTACAATTCCAGCTTTGCTACTCTTTTGCTAGTACATTTACTAAATAGCTGCGGCTTGAGAAACAGATCCCATGTGCGACAAGTGTTAAAAGGGCACATTACAGAAGAATTGAAGATATTAGTGGGACAAGATACCATTTGATTAAAACTACTAAATGACAGTGTTCTCCAAGTGACAGGCAAGAGCAGATGTGGCAACAGGCTTTTGAGGATGGGAAATGCTTTTTGGAGTTTGGGGATGTTGTGAGACTAGTATTAAAATAATATATAAAAATTAATATTTGGATAAAAAAACAAATATATTTAAAATAACTTAAACAAACTAAAAGAAGCTGAAATTTTACAAAAGAAGCTCTAAATAACAAAATATGATGTTTTGAATGTGTAAGGGCGACTTATGAATACGACTGTTTCATATAGCACTTTTGGATTGTAATATTAGAAAACAATTGCTATATATGCGAGTATAGATTTTTTAACTCAGTGGAACTTGCACATCAAAATTATACTTGGAGTTGACCTCTCTGGACATGGGAAATTATATATGTGGGACAAACCATAAGACAATTAAGTGGAGACTTTAGGTAATAACATGGTTAGAAAAGTTACAAAGCTAATGGGGGCTTTGGCTAATTATTTATTTTAGCCAGCAAAAAATTTAAAAAATTAAAAGCTAGCAGATTGATAACCAAGAAAATTGATGACATATCTACATATCCTTCATAGGAGTTGTCAAAATATAGAATTCACCTGTTTAAACTAAGTGATAAATAAATGAAAATAGTATGCTTAAAAAACGTGTATGTATAAATTTGTTTCAAAAACTAAAGGAGTTGGGAGTGGTACCGCAGTAATGAGTTGTTAGGTGAATGAAAAATAATAATAAATAAAAAGTTAATGGAAGTAAAGGAAAATTTTGAGTGGCCCTGCTTGCCCAACAATGTCTTGCCTCTTAATACCCATGGTGAGTTAGCAATGGCAAGGAAGTCACTCTAATCTTTTCGTCTGCCATAAAAGTATGTTCACGATATGCTTGCATTTAGAGGCGCAAGCATGTTTGGGAATGAATAGACAATTTACCATAGTGACTGGTGAAGGGGCACCTAATTTTACTTAGCAAATATGGTCTATTGAAGTGTTTTCTATGTTTTGAGTCATTTTGGATGTAATAAGGTCTATTTAGACCATTTGTAATGCCACTAAGTCATATGAGGTCAAATTTGTAAGTTTTTGTCAAAATTGCAAAAAATGTAAGAAAGTTGTCAAGCAACTTTCTTGCAAAAAGTTGTCATAATGGACAATGTTGGTTTCTAGTTGGTGGAAGTTTAAAAATCGGTTTGTAACCATTGGGGGGTTTGAGGAAACACTTAGATCATCGTGTTCCATCAACCAAGGGGTCAATTTTAATGTATTGGTGGTTGAAAAACAATAAACTTACACTGTTTTTCCTGCATTATACTGTTTTTTTTGTGTTGCAGTGAGGTGTACATATTTGTAAGACATATTGGTGATCTGAGACCGATGGGAATGAATAGAGTTTGGAACTAGCTTCCATTTGGTGGTGGTTTCATTTGATTTCATTGTGTTTTGTGTAATCTAGAGTCAATTTACTATTAACTGTTCTAAAACCCTAAGTCACAAGGGTTTAGAGTAAGAAATAATGATTAGTAGGCCATTCCACTGTTAGAAAATTCCATAACTCGGTGGAATGGAAATTTTTGGCATGTACTTTAAGATGGTGAAGGTTGCAGGAGTAAACAAGGGGTTTGGAGCACATGGAGTGATGCCATAGCCCAATATTCCTTATGTATTGGGCCCAATTGTCTACCTAAAGTGAGGGTTTTGTGTGTTGTCGGGAAACATGGGTAGTTAGAATAAGTTGACATAATCGAGGGATAGACAGTTACACGGGTGTGACGGTTCGCCTCGCATCCCCTCGGTCCTTATATGTATGTACTCTCTCGATAGAAGAGATATCCTGTTGTTGACATAATATTGTACATGGTAATCAATGAAGTAATGGAACACTGTTAAGTTCTCTCTAAATTCTGTCTTATGCTTTACTTTCCTGTCTGTATGCAATAGTTCTTGTTACCCTACGGGGCAAACATTTGACGCCATTGCCTAGATGAAGTTGGGAGCGACAGGCTATTTAATGGCGTACGAGGGATAAATGGGCCAACCCCTTGACAATGGCACTCGAAGGTATGATGACGAGAGGATGGAACTGTATGAGGGCGAAAATGCCTTGATGTCGGACTTCATCATTTTGTTACGCGCAACGATTGAAACTTACGCAAGTAGGGATGCCACAGAGGTGCATGTGCCAGAGGGTGCAGTTTGGATGGCTCTTGAAGTAAATCCCGCAGTCAATCGATTGCTAAACCATCTTCCTCGTTTATTGGCGCAAACATCCCTCGCCCAAAGGAACCGACGGGAGGAAATTGAGCGGGAACAATGTCGCCAGTAGATACTTCGAAACTTTGAAGAAAATAACCTCCGGGAGGCTGAAGAACGCGATTAGACCTGACGAAGGGAAAACAATCAATGAACCTTGAACCTTCTGCAGAAGAATAAAGAATAAAGAAGACACTTCAAATTGTAATAATGCCAGATTACTGACGTACATTGTATACGAGGGATGAATTAATACAAAACTATTTTTTAATATATGATGTTTTGTTGCAAGAATTAATGCCCAATCTGTTAAATAAAGATAAAAATAGAAAAGAATACATAGAGGAGTGTGAAGCCACTCAGAGAGCGTTGATCCTTGAGCAACAAGTTGAAAGGAGACAGAGGCTTAGGTGACTGGCAGAAGAGCAACTTGATTGAGGTGAAGGCAAACATATTAAAGGTGATCAACACGGAAGGAGTAGGGAGGATCTAATCGAGGAGACTCGACAACGATTAGATCTTCTTGAGGAGACCTGACATTGGTTGAGGGATCTGTCACTCACACCGCGTACAGAGGCTAGAGAGACCCAACAAAGAGAGGAAGAAACCAAGGAGGGAGAGGACATCGAGGCTGCCAAGAGTGTTAGAGGGACACAGGTGCACGACGATCAAATACGTCCTGTACGTACTAATCCATCTGGAAGGGGACAACAACCAGCAATAATGGCGAAGAGAACAACCATGTCACAAAAGCAAAAACTACCAAAATTTAATGGCGACGGGAAGGAAGACCCCGTAAGGCACTACCAGACCTGTGAAACCATGTTGATGGCGAACGGTGTCGTGGACAAGGACGAATGGGTACAACAGTTTCCAGCGACCTTACGAGGAGTTGCCATTGATTGGTACTCCGACATGGATAAAGCAACAATAAACACATGTGATAACCTCAAGAAGGAATTTCATGTTGAGGACGACAACGAAATAGTTGCTGAAATCTACAATGCCAAACAAGGAAAGAAGGAATCAGTACGAGCGTACAATCAAAGGCTTAAAGAGCTGCTTGGGAAGATGGAGGCTCAGCCAACTGAGGAATTGAAAAAGAGATGGTTTGTGGAGGGATTAAAGCATTCCCTCAAGAAGATGAAGATAGTACTGCCCACATCGTACGTAGACGCCTACGACAAGGCTATGAATCTAGAAAGTGATGACAAAACTTCTAAGAAGAAGAAGAGTAAGTCCTCATCAGAAAGCAATGAATCCGGAGAAAGCAACAACGACGACGAGTCCAAGAAGAAAGTACAAGCTCTTCAAAAGGATATGGAAAGAATGATGAAGTAATTTAAATCAATGAAGGGGAACGTAGGATGAAGCGATGAAGGAAAACTGTGGTGCACGGAGTGTAAGGTGAACGGGCACACGAAGAGTTAATGCCCGAGAAAATCATTCTACGACATTTGCGAGGTTATGGGTCATTCCATTAAGGAATGCCTATACAACATGAAGACGAGGTGTCAACAAGGACTCTTTACACAGGAACAACCGTCTACCTCTGGGGCAACAAACACCGCACAACAAACAAACAATAACGCATCATTCGGCGGGTTCCTAAATAACCGACACAGAGGGAGAGGAAATAATGACAATAGTAATATGAGCTGGATACAATATGATCCTAAGGGACGACCGATGATCCAGTGTCGGGCATGCAACCGATGGGGTCATTTTGCCCGCGATTGCCATAAGAGTGACACACCACATAAGTTGTGTCGATGGTGCGGCCCTGGAGATCACGAGGATGCTAACTGTCCAAAACCTGGTGTGATGTACCTCAACATCGAGGAAGAAAAGGTGCTTGCTATCACTCAGGGCCAAGGAAAATAGACCTGATACCCTGATCTCCGCACAGAGAAACAAAGGGTACAAGAGGCTAGAGAGGAGATTGAGAAAGCAATCAAGGTACGAGAGGATACACATGACAAGGCTAGCACTTCCCGACAAAATCCAGTCAAAATCCGTGACCTCCTTCATACCATGCCTCAATTGAGGACAACACTATGGAATACCTTCTTCCTACAACCCGACACCACCGCACAAGCAGACACTGAACAAGTACCTGTTCCTGTCGAGTCAACAACAAACCCTATGTTGCGGGCAATGAATAATGGCCGACACCTCGCGGTCGTGGAAATGGGTATCCTCAGAACGATCTTGATGGTCACCATTGTGGATGGCAAGTCCAAGGTGAATGCTCTGTTGCCAGACTCGCCGAGTACATGGCGAGTGGCAAGTACTCGCCAAGTTTTTAGGCTCTTTGAGTTTTCAGAGAAAAACTCGTAGAGTAAAACTCGTTGAGTTTTTACTAAAAACTCGAGTAAAAACTCGGCGAGTTTTAAAGAAAAACTCGGCGAGTTTTAAAGAAAAACTCGGCCTTGTTTTTATCCCTGCATTAAATAGAAAAAAACGTCTTTTTCATTCTTATTTTCACATTTGCAACAGTTGGGTTTGAGTTTCCAGTTTTCCAGTTTAGGGGCTGGAGGATTTATACAAATATAACATTTAAGTATAAGTCTGATTTATTTAATTTCTTTTACTTTAAGTTATATTTGTATAAATACTTTCACGATGTTTGAGATAGGTTTCAGCTTGATAGGAGTAAAGATGCAGATTCTAGATTTTGGGGGTTTTCGAAAAATTCTAGGCTTAGCCAAAATTCAGGATTCAACAAGCTTCACTAGGGTTACCTCCCACAATCCATCATGGCTTTCTAAGGTCAAACTGAAGCTGGCACAAGGATTCTCAAAGGGTTTTAACCCATTTTATCACAAATCACTTGGTGTCGACCCCATCTCTATGACAAACTTAGCTTAGCTCTCGCCCAAATCTCAGACAGACATGACTTACCAATATGCTAAAATCACTCAAACCTCATTTGCCAAACCTAGGGACTTGAAAACAACCACCAACAAAGACTACCTAAGAGCTAGTTATGAAGACTTTGACATTTGGCATTGATCAATGATCAAGCATCATAGATTCATACTATGAAATGATCTAGTTTTACAATTATGTATATTTCTCTTTTTTTTTTGCATATATATACACACACACATGAACCCATACGAATGATGATGGGAAAAAAAATTCACGAATCCACGAACTAGATTCTCAAACCTGAATCCGTCCCCGAACCCGAACCGACAACTTAGAGTATTGGAGGCGGATTTGAGTGGATTTAAGGAGGGGGTGGATTTGGTTTCACATTGGATGACATTGAGGAGTCAGATGAGGAGTCATTGTCAGTGCGAGGAGGAGCTACATCTAGGATGGAGAGCGAGTCACACACATCATTAGAGATACCGAGCGAGGAGGCACAGTCACGCCTAGTGCAGGGTTCTACTACTAGGACTAGACCCTCTAGCTCCTCTCTCGTATTTGTTAGTAGAGCTGGGAAGAGGAAGATGTAATTGTGACGATGTATTTACTTCTAGTTTGTAGAAACTATTTAGTACTATTTCGCTTCTAGCCATCAACATCCCGCATGAGAATGCGATTTTGGACCCACTACCCACTTTGCATTTATATATTTCTAAACTCAACTAGTTTCTTTTGTGTTCTCATTAATAAACTCATTGGATGCATCCTCTCATTGAATTTTGCAAAAAAAATGCATTTCTAATTAACATTAAGCTATTTTTTAAGTTCCCGAGGTTTTTCAAAAACTAGCAGAGTTTTTCCCGATTTTTTTTTTTAGGCCTCGGCGAGTTTCTGCCAAGTGCAAGTCTTGCTACCTTGGGTGAATGTCCTCCTTGAGGAAACGTGGAAGAAACTCAGGAAGCCTACCCTGTGGCCGACAACCTTCAATTTACTAGGTGCCGACCAACAGGGAATCAAACCCCTCGGGACACTAATGGCCCAACAAGTTACCATAGGAGCGCAACTGTTTGTATTGAACTTTATTGTGATTCCGCTTAAGCAGAAAGGGTATGATGCCATCCTATATAGGGGATGGTTAGTAACGACGAAGGTCAATCATAATTGGAAAAGGAATACTCTCTCCATGGAAAGCAGCGGGTGGAAGTTCATCATCGGCCTTCGTACCCAGATGGTGAGCGAAGAGATTGCATCTTCTTCGGAATCAGAGTCCGATGGAGAACGTGGCCGAGTGGATGATGGAAAGGATCGAATGGAGCCTATGATGGTGTCTTAGAACTAGGAGAATGTTCGGAGGATGACACAAGCTCGATGGAATGGACTCTTCCATTGGCAAATGGAAGCTACGAGCTCTTTCATACCTACATGCTAGGGGTGGAAGAAATGGAACAAGGGTCGAAGAAAGAGGTGTTCCTGCCAGAATGCAGGGAGTACAAGGAAGGGGAGGCCCACTTAAACGACAGTCCAGCCCACCAATTTGATGCAGGGAAACCTATCAAGTATGAAGAACTATCCTCACAGGTCACCAACCTTGGGGATGAAGAATATCCCAATATACTAGTAGGGGATGATTGGGACCTCGTGCTAAAGACTGCAACATTTAAAATCTTTATGGAATATAAGGATGTATTCACATGGACTTACAAAGACCTCAAGGGCGTGCCACCAGAGTTGTGTGTACACTGCATCCCCTTGGTACTGGGAGTGATACTCGTGCGGAAAAGACTTTACAAGATGAACAAGAACTACGCAACGAGGGTAGATGAGGAAATCCAGCGGATGCTCGAGGCAGGAATTATTTTTAGGGTGCAAACAAGTGAATGGGTATCTCCGATAGTGATATCACTAAAGAAAGAGGCCAACCAAATCAGGATTTGCGTCAACTTCCGATGCCTTAATGCGGTCACCATAAAAGGCCCCTTTCCCATTCCGTTCATAGATCAATCCTCGAGGAGGTTGCCAGACATGAGATGTACTCGTTTATGGATGGATTCTCTAGGTATAACCAGATATTTATCGCAGAAGGATAAATTGAAAATGACATTCGTGGTCGAGGACGGAGTGTACGCATATAACCGGATGCCCTTTGGTCTATGCAATGCCCCAACAACATTTCAAAGAATAATCCTCCACATCTTCAACAAAATATCGGTGGGGAATTTTCGAGCCTTTTTAGACGACTGGTCTATCTTTAGCGGGCAGGACATGCACTTGGTAGCACTTCGGGAGTGCATGGAGAGGTGCTGCCGAGCAAGGTTGGCACTCAACCCGAAAAAGTGCAGGTTTATGGTCCCACAGGGGAAGCTCTTGGGCCATATTGTTTGTAAGACTGGGTTAAAAATTGATCTCGACAAGTTCTGGGTTATGATAGAAATGGAGGCCCCTACGGACGTCACAGGAGTAAATTCATTTTGAGGGCACATCGACTATTGTAGGTGATTCATAAAGAACTTCGCACAAGTCTCTTATCCCCTCGACAGGCTGACCCGAAAGGGGGAACCCTGTGTGGACGACAAAGCAGGATAATTCATTCGGGGAACTGGAGACAAGGCTAGTTGGGGCACCGATTTTGGTGTATCCTAATTGGGATAAGGAGTTCCACGTTCACGTAGATGCTTCCAACTTTGCAATTGGTGCAACCCTTGCCTAGGTTGGTGACCACGGTCTGGATCACCCCCATTTATTTTGGCAGTAGATTGTTGTCAAAGGCAGAGAAAAACTATAGCACCACGAAGCGGGAAGCCCTCGGGATGGTGTATGCCGTACAAAAGTTTAGGCATTACCTCTTGGCAACACCGTTCACATTTTATGTGGACCACCAGGCATTAATGTACTTGGTCAATAAGCCCATCATTCAAGGCAGAGTAACTAGATGGTTGTTGATGTTGCAGTAGTTCAGCTTCACGATAACTGTACGACTTGGGAAGAGCCTCGTGATCGCGGACCACCTATCTCGACTTAAGTCTGGAGAACCACCTGAAGGAGTCAATGACGATTTCCCCGACGCACACCTGTTCCACATTGCCATCTTGCCGGTGTGGTGCACAAGTATATGGGAGTACCTCTCAACATCGCAGTTTCCAAAGGATATGCCGCCTGACGAATGAAGGAAACTGATGTTGAGGAGTAGAACCTTCCAATTAATAAATGGACCGTTGTATAAAATGGGCGCTGACTAGCTGCTTCGAAGGTGTGGCATGAAGGAAGAGGTTCCAAGCGTACTAAGGGAAGCACACGAAGGACCGACAGCGGGTCACATGAGACTGGACACAATATCGCGAAAGGTCCTACTGGCTGGTCTGTGGTGGCCTACACTACATAATGACGCAAGGGAATGGGTCA
>MU223161.1:2836352-2865016 GCA_018584345.1 Thuja plicata
AAGTTGAAGCCATACCAGAAAAGGCGACGAAGCGATGACTCGAGTCACGTCAGCGGGCACATCCAGACGTAAGTAACTCTAATATTTTTTTTAAAAAAAAAGAGAGAAAAGTTCGTACTGTACGGTGGGACCACCGTGGGTGGAACCCCGTACGGTGGTCTTCCACCGTAGGTGGAACCACTGCATGGTGGGAGGACCGCACTATGGGACCACCGTTGGTGGCCACTGCACGACGACTTCTCATCGTCACCATCACCATACTTCTCACGAGGGAAATAAAAAGTATGAAAACACAACAATAAAAAGAATTCAACCACAACAATCAAACAAATTAAAACGCAGCTAAGGAGTGGATCGTGCGGGAGAGAGAAAGAAGCCGCGAGGAAGGTAGAAGGCACACCCACAAGGATAAATTGCCAACAGACCAACTTGCTGTCCATACGGGAAGGGAAGGGGAATTAGTTTCGAAGGAAGAATTAGCTATCGAAGCTCTAACGATTTTTTGTTATTTTTTGGCAACAACGACAAGAAGAGGGTTATGGAATTAGCAGGCAAGAGGAATTAGAAAGCCAAGTGACAGACACAGGCTAGTAGCTTGAGCAAGAGCATGGATAAAAACGCTCAAGTGTTACCCTCGAGAGTAAAGGTTGTAGGGCGCATGGATACCAGTTCCCGCGACAAGCAGAAGTTGAGGCCCTAAATTTAGATGGCGTCGACTCCACATAAAGATACCATCACAGCACAGACAATAGTGTTCAAGGGTTTGAATGGGTTGGAATGCCGAAAGTGGTGGCAGGATACACCCGACAATGATTTGGTAAAGAGAAGTTTGAGGAATGCGCAGGTACAATGGGCAAT
The DNA here is from genome assembly GCA_018584345.1 of Thuja plicata. Taxonomy (NCBI): domain Eukaryota; kingdom Viridiplantae; phylum Streptophyta; class Pinopsida; order Cupressales; family Cupressaceae; genus Thuja; species Thuja plicata. The sequence continues at coordinate 2,837,211 of MU223161.1, forward strand.
CCAGATGCCCCTATTTTGCATTAAGGACTACGAAGGTGCCCTGCGAACTATGATTGGGACCTTCAACAACCATTTCCGTGTGAGCACATTATCCTACCCCGGGCGGGATGTGAGGGGTGCATTCACGACGACAGAATTTACACGGGTGTTTGGCATACCAGGACCCAATGGAAGCAAGATAGATATATAAGCAAGGAAGAAGCCGAGGGAAACAACTGAGTATTGGATTAACCTGGTATCCAAATGCCTCACACCTGCAGAGCTGGATTCGGTGGTGAAGCCATCAAAAGGACAAGGGATGAAGAAGTCATTCATTGCAGAGGGGCATTGGCGCTGTATTATGGATGTGGTAAAAAGTAGACTTACGGGGTCGAGCCATGCTTCTGATTTCGCCCTTCCCCAAATTGTGTTGATGAATGGCCTAATGAATGGTATAGTATATGATTGGGCTGCGTTGTTGGTGGAGCGAATGCACAAATTCATGACCCTGCATCATAAGACATTTTATATGCCGCACTACGCCATTGGCCTAATTTTAGATGCCACCCGCACACAGATTTCAGCTTACTGACTAGAGGTGAAACCTGGTCCCTTGATGCGTGGCGAGCCATCGATTATGTGCTGGAGACACTTGGACATACCAACAGGTCAAAAAGTGCTTCTAGGACAAAAGCATTAGAGGAAAGTGGTTTTGGGGTTCGAGTCAGAGGGCATTGACAATGGCCGAGAGACAACGTCTGAGAGCACTGACTTAGACGAGGGGGGCAATCAGACACCTGAGGATGATTTTATGGAGGTGGCCACAATGGCCTCTCTATCTTCACCCACGCCCACCCAGGTTTTGTTTACTTGACCGGTATTGTAAGCCACGACACACTTGACCCCGACGACAAGCAGCGCACCCTCCATCCCTGGGTTCGGGCAACCAGGCAGCCAGTGATGATGACCCCAACATTTCCTGAGGTAGTGGCATTGCCTTCGATGGAGGTAGTAGTAGGACCCTGGGAGGTCACAGTGGCAGAGGTAGTGGATGAGTCAGACGGGTTGGATGGTGGCGATGTGCCTGGAGGTGGAGGTGAGATGGAGCAGGCCGGTCAGGCGGAGCCTCTGGAGGGCCAGGTTCATGTGGAGGTGGTTGGGTTCGATGCAGTGGTCACTATTGATGCTCGGTTATTGGATGCCCCCCACCTGCCGTTGATCCTTCTTCCATTGAAGCTATGAGCAGTCAGCGCTTCCAAATGACACCCTTAGCACCAGTTGGAGCGGCAATTCTCTCTCCCCGACGGGATGTGCTCCCAGAGGTGATCGACTTGGATTCAACAACCTCACCTATAGGGGTCTACACTAAGCACTTGGTAGAGGAGGGTTGTGCTATGGACTTGGTAGAGGAACGGGTCGTGCACATGGCCGACGTGAGTACCGTAGTCACCATGGGGTTGCCTGGGCATGCTGAGTTCATTAGGGAGGTCATTGAGGCCTACTTAGTAGGCATGGTTGTCTGAGGCCGTCGGGTAGTGGCTTCCGCACAGTCTCGCGCTTTGGAGATTGTAGCTAGCGATTTGGAGTGGTTACTATCCTTTGTACGGATTGATTGCCCCACAACCTTTGTAGCCTGCTTTGAGTCAAGTGGATGGCCCACCATTGAGACGGTGGAGATGTTGAACGACTGGACAATTGATGATCCAGTGGTAGAGAGCAAAGTGGAGGCTCTTGTCCGACAGATAGAGCAAGCCTTCAGGGAGGGCTATTACACCCTGAGGTGTACGAAGTATATTTCAGCAGGACACGAGACTGCTCGGGTGGCCGCACAGAAAGCTAGGGAGGAGATGGCCACCTGGTTGGGAGCAGTTGAGGGAGATTTGGCTTGTCGTACATAGGAGTTGGCTAACCAGTAGGGAACTTGGGCCACAGAGAGGGCTGCGATGGTGGCTCAGTTGGAGGCCGTTCAGACAGAGAGAGTAGCTTTGGAGGCTCGGTTAGCTAAGGAGAAATCCTCTTATGAGCAACAGTTGGCGGAGGTCATTGAAGAAAGGCATTCCCTGCGTCTTGGTCTCAAACAGGCTCGGGAGGAATCTGAAACAAAGGAGAAGGAGCTCCTGGGGGCAGCCATGATGGTGAAAATAACTTTAGAGCATCAAATGGTTGCGCAGCGGGACTTACAGGCGAGGACACAGTAGGTCTATAAGCTACGCGCTCGGTTGGATTCTTTAGCCCTAGAGTTAGCCTCTTTAGGGACGCTCTCTCTGCCCCCTTCTTCTCAGTGATGATTGTGTTCTGTTTAGTTGTCTACATTATCTCCATTTTGTTGTTAGTCGTTGGAGCGACCTATTCTTTCGGGGGGGATGATGTTGTCAGGAAACATGGGCAGTTAGAATAAGTTGACATAACCAAGGGATAGACAGTTACACGCATAGTTGAAAAACTCGGTCTCGGCAAAAACTCGGCGAACCCAAATTTTTTGAAAAACTTAGACTCGGCAAAAACTCTGCAGAAAAATCGGCAATAAATTGACACTATTATCGAACATTTGAAAATATATAATTTCTTAAAATATTCTTAAAAAAACACACATGCACCAAATTTGTAGAACATATGCTGATTTAAAATTTCCAACATATATAAATCAAAGTTTTCAGTTAAATACATAGTAATTAGAATTTAGTAAATCAACATAAAGTCATATACCAAAAAACAAGTGCAACATCTGAATAAAATTGAGTTTAATACATATTGAAGTCCAACTTCACAAAACTACAGCCTCTGAATACATATTAAGTTCAAGTTTTAGTTAATAGTATCAATGAAAACTAGAAATCATAAATTGCGTCTATGACTAAAGCTCAAAAGAGATTGTTGGCGTTGGTTGGGTGGTGCTAAAGTAGTTGCAACATCCTCAACGTGTGCCTGAATAGGTGCCTCATCCATAGTGATAGGTGCCTCAACGGATGCCTCTGATGTATGACCATGCTTGCGTTCCTCCTCACGTGCTGCCGCTTCTGCATACCAATCATCCGCCTCCATCTCCATCTCAGCTAGTTGATCATCAGTCATGAAAGGATCCACATCCACATCATCACCATCAGGAGTAGCAATCGAATATGGTGAATATGGATCAATGTCATCCAAGTCTGCCCTTGCACCTTCTTCTCATGCAATCGAAGGTTGTAGCGCACATAGACAAGGTCATTCAAGCACTTTTGGAGTCAACCTGTTGCGCTTCTTTGTATGAATGGACTCAAAAACACTCCAGTTGTGCTCACTACTAGAAGCACTACAAGGCTGTGATAGTATGCAGATGGCAAGCTTTTGAAGATTAGGTGTTGTGGCACCATAATCTTCCCACCATAGATCTGCAAAGATAAAAAATGTCATTTATAATTTAGTAAAGACTTCAAAAAACTTGAGTGAAATAAATGATATTCATATTAATATAATAAAATTAAACACCTATATTTTTTTACCTGGCTGCATGGTGTTTCTCCTACGTTTGCAATCAGGTGAAGAAAGCAATGGCCCCTCCGCCCTCTTATAGCTTTGCAACTGATCAAGTATCAGGTCTCGAAGGTGTTCATCATCAACTAATCTCTGAATACATGTGTCCAGACCAACCTGAACCTCTACATCTGCTTTGAAAGTGTCGGAGAAATAGAACTTGGGGTTCAAGTAGTATGCAACAACATGAATATGTTGGAGTTGTCGATTCCACCTACGATCGATTATGCGCCATATGGGTCCATATTTGGTCTCATTTGACCCATACAAGTGCTGAATGGCCTCTTTGGCCTTATCCATGGCCTCATATAGATAGCCCATGGGGTTTTTATCCCCATCCACCATTCTTAGAACCCTCACCAATGGTTCCGACACCTGGACATAAAAAATTCAGCAAAATCAGTGAATTGCAATATCTAAAAATTAAATAATAAACCATCAATCAAGGTTTGAAAACTTACCTAGATGGTCTCCTCCATGATCTTGGCAAATGCAACATAAAAAATGGCCTTCACAACCTTCTCTACTTCAGGCTTCTTGGCATAAGGACTCTCTAACCATTTCTCACTCACAAACATTCGCTTCAGGTTGGGCAATGTAGCTAATATGCTCTGCAAGGTGAGAAAATTGTAGCAAAGCGTGTGACCCCCGATCGCATGAGATCCTTACCATCAGTGTGCTCTCTCGTAAGACTCAAAACCCATGTGTGGTTGTAGATGTACTTCGTGATATTCCTTCCATCTTCAACCACCTTCTCCACTCAACTCAGTTTCCCTATGTCCTCAAGGAGTAAGTCAAGGCAGTGGGTAGCACAAGGGCTCGAAAATAATGTCAGATGCTTAGCCATGAGAAGTTTGCCAACTGCCATATATGCAGTTGCATTATTAGTCACAATCTGTACAACATTACGCACTCCCACATCCATCACCACTTCATCTAACATGTTGCACAAAGTCTCTGCATTTTTCACTTGATAAGAGGCATCAACTGATTTTAAAAATACTAATTAGCCCCTGAAGCAGCTAGAAAGTTGATGAGCGTTCTATTCCTGCCATCTGTCCACCCATCGGATATAATGGTGCAGCCATTCTGTTCCCAAATTTTTCTTTGCTCTTCCACAAGTCGATGAGTGTTTTGGACCTCTTCCTACAACAATGGCCCACTCACCTCATAATGACTTGGGGCCTTGAACCCCTTACTAGACACGGTCATTGCAGTGACCAATTGATCCCAATACGGACTACATAAAGCGTTGAAGGGAATATTGTTGTAGATCCAAAATCTAGCAACTGCTGACTTTGTCTTGTGTTGCATCTCTTTGTTCCATGCAGTGCCTTGCAGTCCAAGTTGAGCACCAGAAGTGTTATGTGAAACCCAAAAGTCTGCCAAATGCCCACCCCACATTTCCTGTTCCTTGTATCCGTGGCCCAATGGAAGAAGCCCCTGCACCTGTTTGCGACCTTGTAGAACTTAAAACTCCCATTGAGGCAGCCATTGCCTCTGCTGTCCTCTTTTTCCCTACCTTCTTTTGCTCATATTCTTAAAGGCTTGCTATAGCCTCCCTCATAGCCTCTTCGGGACAGCCGTCACATGGCATAATATCATGGCCTTTGATCTTTCGAATGTGGTATTTTAGCCAAGTTATTCCCCACTCATCTCCTTAGGGCAATGGTTATATTTCACATCTCATTTTGGTCCCGTTGTCCCATGTTTCCAAAAGACATCCCTCTTTCTGCCACCAGCCATTTTCTACAGTAACTGGTTTTGTAAGCCTGCAAATGCAAGGATAAATAATCATATATTAGATAAGTCTAAGACCAAATATTAGCCAAGTCTATGCGCATTAAGTATGGAATTATGAAGTTGAACTAAGAAGTAATTGAGATCAAAATTTATTAGTAAAATCAGACTTTTAAAGAGGACAGTCACCTAATAGTTGAAATTTGAAATTGTGTCAGTCTGAGATCAAATATTAGCTTAGATCAAAATTAAAGATGAGACTTAATTTTAATAAACAATAAAATTATAAATTAATTATAAAACATCCTACTTCAAAAAATATTATTGCTTATAATATTATATCATTATAGTATTTTAATTTTTACTATTTAATATTTAGTATTTAATTTTACTATTATAAATTTAATTATAAGTTTATACATATGCAGCTATGCTGATATGCAGCTATGTTTTACATAACCATTTAGTATCACATTAGTATTTAAATTTTACATAACCATTTTGCAGCTATGGTGATAATAATTTGTATTTACTATTATAATTTATAAATTTACTATACATATGTTATGCCATAATTAACTCGCACCCTTGTAACTCCCTCGGCCCAGGGGGGTGCAAGGCCAACCGTCGCACCCATATAACTCCCTTGGGTATGCCTACTACCCATATTTCCCGACAACAAAGGTTCGGGTCAGAAGATCATTAAGTTGCCTTGGAAAAGTGGCTTAATTAGGCCTAGGCGTTGTGTTACCAGTCAATTATAGGGTCAGTTGCTGCAAAGAAACCCTATCACCATTTTATATATGTTATGTAATTCCCAAAAGGGTATCCAAAACTGTATTCATCTTGTGGAGATCTGGTTAGGTTCAAGAGTTATTTCCAGATTTGTCCAGTAGGAGGGCTACAAGGAATCAAGCCCGTTTGTGGAGAGTGTAACTGTTTGGGATACTAGAGTTTTAAAGGATCCTTGTCGGCTTGAATATGCTACGTCCACTTGTTCTAAGGTGTCTCCAAAGTCAGAATGCAAGTTGTGAAACATTAAAGCTTTGAAGGCCTTGTGTGAGCAAAGTTCCATTTGAAGGGGTCTTGAGTTTGTAAGGGTATGATTGGAGTTTGTTACTTCTTTGGGGTCATGAGAAGTCAGACACCTATTCTTCTAAAAGAGTTGTCCCTAATATGATTGCCTTAGAGTTTGAGGAAGGAGTACACTACACAAGGGAGATGAAGTACACTACATACAATAGAAATATCACTGAGAAGAAGGGGCGGAGGGGGCGTCCCTGAAGAAGCTGGAGGCACCACCCATGAAGAGGATGCAGTGACCACCTTGCTGTGTCCTCGCAGAAAGTCCCTTTTCTGCTACCATCTAATGCTCAAGTGCCGAGTTGACCATTAATGCTACTTCGAGTAGCTCTTTTTCTCACATCACATTCCTCCCATGCCTGCACCAAACTTGTCTCCAAAACACGCTTTTCAACTGTAACCTCCACTAACTCCCGTTCAAACGATACTGTCTCCCTAGCGAATCTGACCTCGATAGCCACCCGTGTCGCCTTCTCCGCTTCCAACTCCTAGGTACGCTGAGCCAAGTGTCTCTCTACTTCCTCCAACTGGGTGGTCAGCCCCTCCCGAGCTCTCTATGCATCCACCAAGGCAGCCTCACGTCTAGCCGAGCATACTCTGAGTCCACAAAGGCTTGCTCCAGTGCTCTCTCCACCACTGGCGTGCAGACAATCCATGCCTGCAGCAGCTTCGGGTCTCATCAACTTGTCACACTCCCCAAAGGTTGATAACTGAACTGAATAATTGCCTCGTGTCGTACAACTTCTTGTTCTGGGAAGGCCGTCGTTCTTGTAATGCCTTCCCTCAAACTCTGTTGGTTCGCAACCTCCAAATCCTTCTCCCTCTGCAGCTTAGGGCTTTCCTTCCAATGCTTGGCTTCAGGCTTCTCTCTCACCATAGGAAACAAACACAATGGTTACCTTGACTGCTCCGATGCCCCAAACTCGTAGTTGTAGTGTACCTCAAAAAGAAAATGGGGGTCTGGGGGCAACACCCCCAGCGGGGTCGAGGGGTAGCGCCTTCAAGCCCACACAAAAGTCCATGGGGCACACCATTTTCGTGATTTTATTCTGATGCCATACTCTTTCTACCAACCGCTTACGGTGCTTGTGCAAATAGCCAATAACTATATTTTCTTCACTACCTGCTTATGTCCTTCCCTTCGGTGCCATACGATGTTCACTGTTCTTTATTTGTCATCGTTTTTTTTTTTTACAATACCCTCCCTCTGTGGAGTGGACGGACGTACAGTTCACAGAAACCAAACGACTTTAATCTCTTATTTTCCCGTACAAAACCGTACGGTTTTATACCCCTGTTGCTCGATGTCGTACAACCGTACAGTAATGGCTCCTTGCTGAGAGTTTTGTGCCGTACAGACAACTGTGGTGTTTTTGAGCCATACAGGCTTGCCTTGCTCGCATCTATTCTTCTGAAGGGGGTCGTACGGTAAGATGCCGTATGATATGCAATTTTTATTTCAGTCTTCACTCTGACTGCGAAACGGTCAATTATCGTACGGTGTTCTTTCCTAATTTTTAAAACTTCGCCGTACGACCATGTGCTGTACGGTACTCTTTTTCCCATGTTTTTTTAAAAATTTCCCATCGTACGATCGTACAGACATGAGTCGTACGGTGCTCTTTTTTAATTTTTCCTTCCGGATGTTTCTTCGGTCACCCGTATGGATGGCTCTCGAGTCGCCCTGCCGGCCTCTCGGGTCGCTCTTTCCATCCTTTCGAGTGCCTTGTCATCCTCTCCGGGTAAGGTTTCACTTTGGACGCGTTGATGGATCTCCAGTCCGTCGAGAGTCCTCAACTTGATGGCCCCGTTGTAGCCGACTTCCTGAGCTTTGTATGGTCCTAACCTTTTTACTTCAAATTTTCCTGGTTTAATCTCATTCTTTCCATTGTACTTCTGCACCAACTGGGTACGGGAGGAATGCATATTTCGTAGGTGCTTATCGTGCCCATATTTTCTCCGCTGTTGTGCAACCTCAGTTGACCATTGGGCTATCATTCTTCTTCTATCTAATTTATTGAGTGTGCAGCCGCTCCCTTAAGCTTTACATGTCGCCGAGTCTGTTTTCAATGGCGATCCCAAGGCTTGGAATCATAAATTCTATAGGAAGCACGGTCTCTCGCCCGTAAATTAGAAGGAGAATAAAGATTTTGAAGGCTGCGACCTTCCACTCAAGATTCCAATTGTTGCCGACAAGAATGATCTTAGGTTCCTTTTCCTTCCCCAGATTCATTGGTTTGACAGACAACTCCGTATACTCTTCGCTTACTTTCGTATCCCCTTCCTTGCATTCATCGTACTCCAGAGGAAATGTTTCTGGTTCTACCTCAATACTTAGTACATTGCATGCTGGTCGGAAGAGTTCGTAGTCCTCTATTTGCCAGTGGAAGAGACCGTTCATGGAGTCAACGTCATCTCCCGAACACTTCCAATTCTAAGACGCCTTCTTCGTTAGGTTCCATACAACTCCTTCCTTCATCCCTTCAGCCGTTCTCATCATCAGATTCTAAAGAAGAGGCTATCTCTTCGGTCACCATCTGGGTGCGAAGGTTGATGGTGAACTTCCTCCCCCCATTCTCCATCGAGAGGGTGTTTTTCTTCCAATTGTGGTTTACCTTCGCCGTGACCAGCGACCCTCTACCCATAATGACATCGTAACCCTTCTTTTTCAAAGGTATCACCACAAAGTCTAGTACAAATGTTTGTGACTCTTGCGAGCAAATGGTGACCGTTGTGATATTAGCGTTCCGAGGGGTTTGATACCCTGTTGATCGACACCCAATAAGTTGAAGGTTGGGGGCCACAATGTTGGCTTGTCCAATTTCTTCCATGTCTCCTTCGGAATGACGTTCACTCCTGACCCTTCGTCCACTATAGTATCTATCAAGGATGGTGCCAAGGATGCCCATCTCGACGACTGCCGGGTACCTGCTGCTGTTTACAAGTATCATTGGGTTAGTTGCAGACCCTCCTGGGATGTCCGTACGTGTGGTATTTGGCTGCGTGGCCAACTTCTCCAACATTGTTGTTCCCAAGTGAGGCATGGTGTGAAGGAGATCATGGAATTTCACTGGTACCTCTACATGTAGTAGTTGTCTCATAATGTTTTGTTCTGCCTTCCTCCGACCCGAGGTGGTCGCCTAAGTTGCCGATTCGGGTGTGGTTGTGAGACGCTGGTGCGCGGATGTGTGAATTTTTTTTTTTGGGGGACGTGGGTACGTTTGGATGCGTTTATATATATATATATATATATATATATATATATATATATATATATGCAAAGAAATGCAAGAGATATACAAAAATAAATCATTTGATACTGAGTGTATGATACTTCACCATTGATCAAGATTTGAGATATTTCATATTTGATAGTTAAACAATTCAACTTAAAAGTTAAAACTTCAAAGATGTGACAACAAATTGAAATAAGTTCAATAACTATCATTTATGCAACACAAGCTGCTAGAAGATGGCTCTACGGATTGAATCTGCTTCAATGGATGTATGTATCATTGTTATTGGATTTAGGAATGTTGCTTTACACTTGCCCCTTGCATCTGTTTGTAAATTTCTAAAATCTTTTCAACGAATTCATTTTTCTTCATATTCCTTTATGCTTTTATGAGTTTGGCTAGTGTTGTTGAATTTCTTGTTTTCAACATATTTGTAACTGTTGCTATTGTATTCCAAAGCTCTGATTTTGGCAAAGGCACCGATGGTATTCATCTTCTATTTTCTGTATATACGTTTTGGGAAGAATATAAGCTGCAACATTTGACGGATATTGTTGTTAGACTGCTCAAAGCTTTCACAGCACGGGCGAGTCGGATGCTTGAAGCTTCCCCTTTAATTTTTCAAAAAGACATTTCTATTTCCACATATGAATTCACACTTCCCTAAAGAAAACCATGTATGTTTCAATACATGTCTGCCATGGTATTGTTGCATATTGTTTGATCGAAATCCCTCATGCTTTGATGGATGTTATGCCCATTCCAAAGATCTCTCTTTACTACTGATGCTGGAAAAGGTTGCTGGCTTGTCGCTCTACACTTGCCAATAGGCATTTTCTTGAAAGTTTAGAGAGCCATTTTCAATTTTGAAAATCCTGAAGTCAAGGGGTGAGCAGCGAGGACACTGGCAAAGGATGTGAAACCCGTCTAAACTTTTGTTCGATGATCCTTATTCCAAACAACGCTTTTTTATTTTTATTTTTACTAGTCAATGCGCATCCGGGCAGCATCCACAAGGCATCCGCGCCCGCTTCCGCCTCAGCTCGCATCCGCCCCCACATCAAGCGTCTAGGAGCCTGCATCGGTATCTTAGGTGGTGGCCATCTCCCATGTTTCTTTTTGTGCCTTCATTGCGTTCTCTATTTCTTCCTTAGCTTCTTGTGCCAGTTGTTTCTCTGTTGGAGGGTCTGGAAATGTGGCTTGCTTTGCTTGCCCTCGGGTGATGGTCAGTACCGTACTCGTGCTTCCATCTATGTCTAGCCAATTAATGCCGGATTTAGGGCAGTTGGCATCCTCGTGGTTGCCAGGACCACACCAGCGACATAGCTTCTACGGGGTGTCGCCCTTGTCGCAGTCCCTTGCAAAGTGGCCCCATCGATTGCAAGCTCGACACTGGATCATCGGTCGACCCTTGGAGTCGTATTGTATTCGACTCCTTGTGTTGGTGTTGTTCACATTGCCTCTTCTGCTACCGCGTTGGTTGCCTCCGTACCCGCCCGAGGATGCGTTATTGTTAGTCTCCGTCGCCCCCGATGTAGATGGTTGCTCTTGGGTAAATAACACTTGTTGATTCCTCACTTTCATGTTGTATGTGCATTCCTTGGTGGAATGGCCCATGATCTGGCAAATGTCACAAAATGCCTTTTTGGGACATGACCCCTTTGTATGGCCGCTCTCCTTGCATTCCGTACACCACATGTCATCTTCCCCCTTGCTAGTATCCCCTTTCATGGTCTTGAACTCCATCATTCTCTCCATGTCCTTTTGGAGTGCCATGACTTTTTTCTTCGATTTGCCATCACTGCTACTGTCATCGTTCGGAGTGTCATCTTCGTCGGAAGAGGACTTGATTCTTTTCTTCTTGGAGGTCTTTTGTTCGCTCTCCATGTCCATCGCCTGGTTATAGGCATCTTCGTATGAGGTGGGGGCACTATCTTCATTTTCCTCCGTAGGTTAGATTTCAGGCCCTCCACGAACCATCTTTTCTTTAGGCCATTAGCTGGCTAGCTATCCATTTTTTCCGACTAACTCCTTCAGTTGGCGACCGTAGGCCCGCACAGTCTCCTTGCCTTGTTTGGTATCGTATATCTTTAAAACAATTTCCTTGTCATCCCTCAGGGGTCAAAACTCCTTCTGGAATTCTTTCTTGAGTTCGTCCCAAGTGATCACCTTTGTTTTCTCCACATTGGAGTACCAGTCGATGACTATCCCTCTGAGTGTGGCTGGAAACTGTTTCACCCATTCTGCCTGGTCAACGACTCCATTCGCAAACCAGATTGTATCGCACGCACGATAATGTCGTACTGGATCTTCCTTTCCATCTTTGTGGAATTTTGGCAACTTCTCCTTGTTGGTCGCCATTGGGGTGGGTTGTGTCACCCGCTGTGGATTTTGTGTTTGTGCTCCTGCACCACTTGTGCCAGCACCTGTACCCGCGTTGGTGGTGTTTGTGGTATTGATAACTGACACTTGCACTTGTGCTTGAGTATTTGTTGGTACCTTGGTGTGTGGTGTCGTTGGCCCGAACAAAGGGTCCTGACTGTTTTCTGCTTGTGCTTCAGTGGCACCTTTGGTTGTACGGTCTCCCCTACGACGATTGTCTGTACCTCCAACTTGGGTCTCCTTACGTGGTGTAAGAGGCAATTTTGTAAACAGGTCTCTAGTTTCCTCCAGTAAGGCCCTCCTTAGCCTTGTCTCTTCAAGCAACTCTTCGTTGCCTCGCACCCTCCGATGCTTTGGCGAAGTGTACGGCTCTCCTTTGGCCTGTGCACCTTTCGTAACACTCCCAGGGTCCCCTTTGGTTAGCCCTCCAACAAGTTGTTTGGCGGCAAGTTGCCTCAACGTTCGTTGGCGTTCTATTTGTTGCTCAAAGATTAAAGCCTTCTGTGTTGCCTCCCACTGATCGTTTGGTGCCTTCATATTCCTTTCTTTATTTAAAAGATTGGACATCAAAACTTAACGCAAACTCATTATAATTGTTTTTACAGTGTCCTTTGCTTTTTAACCTTCAGATGTTAAAACTCCCTATGATGGACGCCGCAACTGGCAAACCCATTATGTCCATGCGCCATCCAGTCTTTTCCCTTCCCGAGTATGTCTAGCCAGCGGCGCCAAATGTTTACCCTTGTGGGGTAACATAGATTATTTGCATACAGAAAGTAAAGTACTTAACAGAGAGTGTAAAGAGAACACAACATCCTTTCATTCATTGGTTAACATGTACAATATTATGTCAAAAACATGATCTCCGTATCAACCAGAAGGTACATACATATAAGGTTCGAGGGATGCGAGGCGAACCATCGCACCCGTGTAACTCCCTCGGCCCAAGGGGGTACAAGGCCAACCGTCGCACCCGTATAACTCCCTTGGGTATGCCAACTACCCATATTTCCTGACAACAAAGGTTTGGGGTTAGAAGATCATTAAGTTGCCTTGGAAAAGTGGCTTAATTAGGCCTAGGCGTTGTGTTACCAGTCAATTATAGGGTCAGGTGCTGCAAAGAAACCCTATCACCATTTTATATATGTTATGTAATTCCCAAAAGGGTATCCAAAACTGTATTCATCTTGTGGAGATCTGGTCAGGTTCAAGAGTTATTTCCAGATTTGTCCAGTAGGAGGGCTACAAGGAATCAAGCCCGTTTGTGGAGAGTGTAACTGTTTGGGATACTAGAGTTTTAGAGGATCCTTGTCGGCTTGAATATGCTATGTCCACTTGTTCTAAGGTGTCTCCAAAGTCAGAATGCAAGTTGTGAAACATTAAAGCATCATAGGGGTTTGAAGGCCTTGTGTGAGCAAAGTTCCATTTGAAGGGGTCTTGAGTTTGTAAGGGTATGATTGGAGTTTGTTATTTCTTTGGGGTCATGAGAAGTCAGACACCTATTCTTCTAAAAAGAGTTGTCCCTAATATGATTGCCTTAGAGTTTGAGGAAGGAGCAACCCCCATCTTGATGTGAAATATGGTAACATTAACCCAATAGCCACCTTGCCTCTGCATCAGTGACCACGTGTAATGTCCTTTTAGGAATTCTCCTATGATTTCAACTAATTTCTGATATCCTTATCTCTTTGAACTGTGGAGTTTTATCAACTGGAATGTTCTGCTAGGAAGACTAATCTGTAGGGTATTATTGTCAAACAATATTTTGTTAAGAATATTGAACAAATCGTAGCTATACTAATCTCATATCCAAAACACAAGGAATATATATAAAATCACTGATATGATAATTTTAATTCTGTAGATACGTAGGGATTGTATGTCTCTGTATAATAACAATCAGCATATGAAAACTTAGATTGATTTGAACATATTGAGAGTTCGTAGTGAATACATGAGAATATTATGAAGATCACATTGATCTAAGCTTTGATCTATATGTAAAGAGAGAGGAATGGATATTATCGTTATAATATATCGATAAGATATAAAGTCTATATTGATAGTATGATGTCTTTGCTAGGAATGTTACTGTGTGCCAGTGATTAGTCTCAGGTTCACCTTTCTTCTTTCTGCAGAGTGTATAATGTTTATACTCCCTTACTGCTATGTACCCAAAACTCATGATAGTTGATTTGCTGTACAATTTCCTAATAGGAACACACCCAAGGTATATATATAGATTGCTTATGATGCTCTGAGTCCACAAATCCTCTGCAAATGTACTCGAAAGACTGTCATGAACCAGTGAGTTCTCTCAATCCCCGATGAAGGGAAAGTTATGATACCTTGTAAGGTAGCTTTCTATTGTATATTTATTGCCGACTGGACCAAATTTTGTTGATTAGATGTCGTTCTTCTCATGCCCCCTATCCTCCTATTCGATCACCTCCTTAATACTTACGCGGGGAGGAGAATGGACACAATTCTAGGGCCGTCCACCTTGGATGAAGCCATTCGACATGCGACGGTTGGGTACTTATTTTTTTATTGTTTAGGGTATATAATATATGTTTTATTAATATATATTATGAAATTTCTCAGATTTATATTTTGTCATTATTTAATAATGCATATTTCAGATATGTAATAATATGTTTAATTTATTATATATTAATATAATATTTATGTTATGATAACATATAATATTTATATTGTAATATATGATGAGATCAAATACTTATATAATATATGGTAATATAGAATATGTGATTATATATATATAGTAATTATTTTGATATATATATCATATTATGTATTATATCATATTATGATGATATATGATGTATTATCTTGATTTATATTGTTATTTATCCATTTATATTTTATATTTTAATTTTCAAAAGGGGATGATGTAATTCGGGTTTCAAACGGGGGGGGGCATAACACCATGCTCCTTTCCTGGATATGTATGCACCTGAACTGCTTCAGATTCTAGCCCTAGATTGGTACGAATGCCTAGGTATGAATGATATGCTTCTGCCTCCTTGAGTGTTGTAGTTGAGCTTTGTTTTGTTGGAGTGAAAAGCAATAATCACTTCCTACTTCAACTACGGCTTGTTCCTTGGATTCGCACCTGAACTCTTCGATTCCGTTGGACAACTTCTGTAAGGTAATATGACTCAAGCAAGTTCTAGTTGACTAATGTAAGATAATTGAACTAAATGGTGGAAACTGAATAGGAAATCTAATAAGGGCTACATGTAATGTCCCCAACTAGGACATTACTTGTTTTTACACTAAAATTCCAAACTAGGGTTTAGATTTCACTAGGAAGTGGCAATTTAGTTAGTCTATGTAATGTTCCCTACTAGGAGGCTGCCAATTCCCAATGATTGATATACATCACTATTAGATTAAAACGATTAATGGTTCATAATCCAGAAATTCTTAATAGTTAGATTCATAATGCATTTGATAGTTAACATATGTAACCCCGATTTCTTACTTTTTCGAAACTCAACGCTAAGGAAAACAGGGAGTACTTGTCATAGGGTGCTCGGATACCATCTACAAGTGGATTCCCTCAAGGTTTCCAGAACATATATTCATTCTCATCTTGGAACTATGCCCTTAGGGTTATCCAAAATATATGCTTTAGCCAGTGAAACTCAGCGACGTGTCCCCAACCCTGAACCCCTGTTCTCGGGATGCGGGGATGGCATTGCCGAGTTTCCCCACCGCCGCCCATTTTCTGTCCATTCGCCGCCAGAATACGGGGATGTCCCAACGTTCTTGGAACAATGAGGGGGATGCGCAGGAGTCCCTTGACCATTTCAGGGACGTCTGGGTGTTCCCTGGCAGCCGGTGAATTTTAAAAAGGTTTTAAAAAATTGCATGTTTTTAATTAACTTTGGGTCCAGTCGATTTGCACGCAAAAACAGAAAAAATGTTGCATTTCCAAGAGTGTTCAAACACATCAATTTTGGGAGAAAAATGCTTAAAAAATGAAGAATCCAAAGGCTATGCAACAGTTAAAGTGCAAATGGAGCAGCAGATGAAAGAAGATAATTCAAATACACAGTAATTGCAAATGAAGCTACAGATAATAGAAAATTGTTTACAGAACAAGCAACATGAAGGTTTGATGACAGAACAATTAAAAGTTAATGGATACATGATATGGAATACAGTGTTAAAGTTTCAGGGGGTTTCTGAAGTAAACTTTGCTAGAAGAAAACATGCTAATCAATTAAAAGCAAAAAATGGAAGCGAACTTGTTTGGAAGGTTACAGATAAAAGGTATTTATGTTCTAAATAACGAGTTTGGTATGAATGAAACCACAGAGCTGAGTGAGAAATAGCATATGAAGGGTATGAAGGAAACATCAGAGTGATTGAGAAACAACATATGAGGCAAGGTTGTATGCCTTTCAAGATATGTTAAAATTCTTCAAATGCAAGCCAATTGAGCATTAATGAATTTTTAGATACTTAAACAAAAGATAAGGTAGGCAAAGGTGCCATAAACCAGCCCATTTGGAAGGTGAATGGGCAACAATGGATGAGGAAAACAAATACAAAGCAATAGAAACTGCAAAGACAGCAGCAGATATAGGAGAAACATAGTTGACAATCTTGAGAAAAGAGTAGATTTTCTATGGAACATGAAAAATCGTCCAAGTGAAACCAATGATCAATTAAGGGCTGTATAATATGGAAAGTCTCAAATAAATATTC
Source organism: Thuja plicata (assembly GCA_018584345.1). Taxonomy (NCBI): domain Eukaryota; kingdom Viridiplantae; phylum Streptophyta; class Pinopsida; order Cupressales; family Cupressaceae; genus Thuja; species Thuja plicata. Next base: position 2,853,884 of record MU223161.1, read on the forward strand.
ATGGAAATACTAACATCTGGGATGCTAAGGCGGGTTAGGCCCTCTTTCTGGCTTTAAGCGGTTAGGCAGGGTTAGGCCTCTTTCCTGGCCAATAAGAGCAAAAGTATGGGGTTAGGCCCACTTTCTGGCCCTTAATGGCTTATGAGGAGCAAGATGGGTTTATGCCCACTTTCTGGCTCTAAATGGCTTATGAGCAGCAAGATGGAGATCCACTTTCTAGCTCAAAAGGCTTATGAGCAGGAAGATGTGGTTAGGCCCTCTTCTTGGCTCATGGGATTAGTAAGGCAGGGCTAGGCACCCTTCCTAGCCCCTAACAAACCTTTCAATGCACTTGCCTTTTGCAGATCCAAATTCTTCTTTCTTTCTTATTTGATCCTGCCAGTTTGCAAGGTAAAAATAAATCAAAGGATGCATTCTAGTCAATGAGAAAGAGATCTAGCAATACATGTATTTGCGTGTAGTTTTCATGTCTGCATATATTCATCTGTATACTTTGTGTTTTTATGTGTATGCTCTATTTCTGCATATATTCATGTGTATACTTCGTGTTTTTATGTGTATATTTCTGTATATTCAATTATTCATACCTGATGTGTTTCGAATATGTCTACCCCAATGGTTACTCAATTGACAAGATTAAAACCGACATTGCTCGAGGACAAGCAATCTTGGTTGGGGTGGACTGTAATGTCCACTTTCTGAAATAGGATTTTATAATAAATAAATAATAAAATATAATATAATATAATTAAAAATCAATTCAGCATATTGTATTGTCTTCTTTCATTTGGTGCCCTGGGACCCTGCTAGGGGCGTTGCCCCTTGACCCCACTGGGGGCTGCTGCCCCCAGACCCATGCTTTCAATTTAAAAACAAAAGAAGAAATTGATGGGGAAATTGCATCAAATCAAGTTGATGTTTTTATACCCACTTTACCGAAATCCAGTGATGAGGAGCTTGTCTTGAGGGATGATTAGAGGCCGCCCTTCACTACATTTTGACATTTTGTACTTGTTTTGATATCATGCTACTCAGTGTAATCATCTTTACGATATTTTTGATAGAAATATTCCGTTTGTCGACTCGACAATTTTATTCAGTATTCTAATTTCTAATTAGTAATTCGATATTCAATGTTCAAAACTTCAATGATCATTGTTCAATGTTCAAGTATATAGTATTTGGCATCGGCAATTTTTTTATTTAGTAATTTACTTCTTAATAGTCTTATACATATTTTCACAACTAGCATTTTAAGTACTATATGTATAGTATATACTCTAAGTTGCCGATTCGGGTGCGGATGCGTGAATTTTTTTTTGGGGGATGCAGATGCGTTGGGATGCGTATATATAGATATACATAATATACATAATATTATTTATACACTTAAATTATAATATAATTAATATATAATATATTGTTTTTCATTGATCAATATAAAACTTCACAACATATAATAATAATAATAAATGAAATTAAAATAAACTAAGTTACCGAATCCGAACATGTCCATACAAAAAGTATTAATAATATAAATATATATGATTTATAATTATATATGTTAAAACATAAATATATTATTTATAAAATTATATATAATAAAATTGAATATAATTATTATAAATTAAAAATAAAAGAATATTACCAAATTTTTATTGATAGGTTTGGATACGTCCAAAATGTATAAAGAATATAAATATATACTAATTATAATTGTATATGTTAAAATTTAAATATATTAATTATATATAATAAAAAATGAATATAATAATTATAAAGCATAAATAAAAAATATTACCAAATTTTTATTTATACATACAATGAATAGAAAGAAGAATAAAATGAATACATTATAAATTAATAAAAATATATTACCGAATTCTTTATTGAATACATTTTAACTATAAGTATTGTTGAACGAGTGGGAATATATTTTTTTTGTTATCGAATTGGTCGGCTCTTTGTCAATTGTTGCGACAGAGGAAGTCACAGGGCCGTGGAAGACTGGAAGTAATAGGGTCGTGGAAGACTGGGATGCGTGGGGATGAGCTTCCTGCAGGCATCCGCAGGGAATCCGCCTCCGCTCCCGCATCAGCACGCATCCGCTCCCGCATCTGAGCAAAACCTACACGCATCGGTATCTTAGTATAATATACTATATATACAGTGTCAGCCCCCCTGCCGTCCCCAAATTGAGGCCCTTTGTCCCCCCGTCCCGGATACTTGACCCTCCATCCCCGATGGGTGTGGTAACTATGGCTTTAGCTTCTCTTGGGATTCACCCCACCTTGTGAGGAATTACTCCAGCTGTTCCCTATAACCTATCTATCTTCAAAAGGGGCTATAGCAAGAGACTAACAAATAGGCTATATATATATACATACATACACTAACTTAAATGAATTGCAAATAATATATGTGTATAAATAAACTGCAACATAACTGATATAAAAAACAACATACAGTATATATATCTCGGACAATAGATTGACCTCTTATTCCTATCAGTATACTAATATAGTATTCTGTAAATCAGTATTGATGCATAGATCAGTAGCAGCATGCTCAGACCGTCTGAGTTATAGTCTGCCTATTTCTTATTATTCTCTTATTCTCTATTTCCCTTCTGAACTCTTTCTTGTGCAAAGTGTCAAATATATTTCCTAATCTCCAAAAGTTTCGATGCTTGCTAGCATTATAAAATAATTTACTTTCTATGATGAACAGAAGTGATATATATATATATATATATATATATAATCCTTTCCATCTAATGAGTACCCAATATATCTGTAATCCCTGATCCTTGGATGCTTTATATATCTTCATATGAATGAGACATATCTCTTCACTATTGAAGAGTCACACCCCTTAATAGAACCTTTGAAGAATAATCTGTATCAGTACCCCTTCATGAATAATAATTTGCACCTTAACTTCTTTCTAATTAAGGCGCTCACTAGTCTCATTGAATTGTTCCTTATTCATCTTACTCTTATTGCACCTTATCGATGATTAATTATAATCTCTGCTTAATGGTTAACTAGTCAACTGATTAGTAGATTGTTGGTCCTTAACAAATCTGAAGCGATACCAATTCTCCTTGATGGCATGGATATGTTTCTGATTTACTTCTTGATAACTTTAACATTTATTGCCAAGCGATCTGCTCATTCCACCGCGATAATAATGGATGGCGATAGTTGCAGATTACTGCTAGTCTGAACTTATGTGCTTAATCCTAATATGATTTTCAGTTATCTTAATCCTTATTTGTTCGGCTCTGTGTTTTTAATCATTATGCAGCAATAGTATTTGATCGACCCCTTAGTAGTTCAGATGCTCATTTTATTTCTCTTTGTCGTATTGGTGTGTTTGAGCTGCCTCACAATTAGCAGGATTATCAAGATGTTACTATACCTATGCAACGTAGGTCTGACTGTTAATTCTCTCCCTCGTCTATTCTCAATTAAATAGCGCCCGTGGAAGGTTTTGTGGCATCATTGTTACAACTTCAATCTTATTTCTCCATTGCACGTAACCACCGCTTAGATGCTAGGATTATATTTGTTTTAGTCGATACCTTTATATTTGTTTCAGTTGTTTCATTTTATTGTCGGTATTACTTGTACCATTCGTTTATTACTTGTACCATTCGTTTTTTTGTCTTTACTCCTTCAATATTGTTCTATGTTGGTTGGAGTCTCACTTCCAAATTCATCTCCATAGGAGGCTTGCCGAATTTGGAGGGACTCAAAGAGCTACTAAGCTTTGGACAGGAATATTACAGTTCCTGTACATCTTTCCCATCATGGCGGGGGTATGACACTACATCCTACCAGTTGACAACACTCAGGTTGGCGTCTGAGGATTGACTGCATTCGTTTGATACAAAGGACAGTAGATTTCTTTGATGCCTGGGATCACTAAAACACATCCATATATACTTGCCTCCAGCTAATTCGGCCAAGGGAAAGCCGACTTAAGGAAAAACTGACTCAACCACAGGTCGGCCTCTAAAAGCAAATTTATTAAAATTGATAATAATAATAATAATTTATTTTATAAGTTTAAATTATTATTTATTTACTTTAAGATTTAGCAAAATATCTGGTTCATCACAGTTCCTCCGTCCTTCTATGCTCGGTCTTATTCTAATTCTACATTAAGCAGTTTCCTGTTAACCCCTTGAGATCTTTTCTTTCATGATTTCGTTGACAAATTTGTAGTGAAATATATCCAAACTGACTTTATTAATCTTATTTTTTTGACATATGCTATGTAGGTTGCAGACATCAATGTGAAGACAGAAAGCCCAGTTGGACATGGAAAAATTATATGTTTCAGCATATATTGTGGTTTGGAAGCTAGTTTTGGTGAGGGCAACTCCTGTGTGTGGGTTGATGTATTAGATGGTGGCGAAGATGTCTTATCAGTATTTGCTCCTTATTTTGAGGATCCTTCTATTCGAAAGGTTAGCCATGTTTGTTTAATTGGCGATAAAACTAATGACTAAACTGCTTTCGTAGTTAATGTCTATTTTAGATTACGTAAATGCTGTTATGCTTTCATAGTCAAGCTTTTATTTCCAGACACTTCAGTGTACATGCTTCTTTTTATTTATCTGAAATAGTGACATTTTGGTTGCTCTATCTCTTTTTTATTAAAGAGATCACTGTATAGGTTTAACACATTCTCACGTTTTTGGTATATTATAATAATTAAGTGAAAGGTAGGAGCATTGCTTTATTTCATTCTTCGTACCTAAGTTTGAGCACTACTATGCAGTTGCTAAATCTATATTTCCTTAATGAATGATAAAAACTAATAGCTAAATTACTTTCTCAGTCAATGCATTTATGTAAGTCTGTAAACGCTGTTATCCCGTCATATACAAGCTCTAATTCCAAGACTGTTCTGTTTGAAGTACATGCTTCTTACCATTTACCTGAAATTTTTGGCATTTTGGCTGTTTGGTTTTCATTGAAGAGATTACTTTATATGATCAAAACATTCTCACATTTTCATTTATGTGAGATACTTGATTGAAGTGCAGGAACATTTCTTTATTTGACATTTGTGACTCAGGTTCAAGCTCTGTTATGCGTTTGCCAGGTTACTGTTTTATTCTATGCTCAATGTGTCTGGACATGTTCTGGGTGCACCACACTTTCTTCTTGCCAAAATATATTTATAGTCTTAATGTTTTTTTTGCACGACTCAAGATGTCTGTATGTGCCATTGGAAATATGGCCTTCAAATTAAGATCTTCAGTTCTCTGAGTGTTGTTGGCAATAAAACGTTTCCCCCTAAGTGTGAATTAAATCTTCATATCTATGTATTAACTTTATACCCACAAGTACAGCCATAATAAGAGATATGAGGTTTCCACAGTTTATACTTTAGAAAGGAGGCTTTTACAAGACCTGTGTAGTTTTGTTAACCATTGAAGCTTTTAATCACATTACATAATCCATCACCAGGATAGATCTTTATTAGGCTGCAGATAAGAGCTCCTTATATAGACAACTCTTTAATTTACTTCCATTTAATTTCAAGTGGATCGAACCCGATTAGAGCAATAATTAGGTTCAATATGAGGTTGGCAATGTTATAAATTAACTGTTAGAAGTTAGTTGTTACACACTACTGATTTACAATGAGCTGTTATGACTGAGTTATCCTTTGTTATTTATAAGTTATAACTGAATTACCAAAATTAAATAATTAGCATTCTAGTTAACCAACTTGAAGTTTGTGAGTGATGGATTCCTAAGAGTGGGTCCAGCAATGGCCTCAATCTATCTGAGTTTGAAGAAATAATATTCCTTTGCAATGACCTCTGACTTTTCACTGTAAATGTTGTCTGTTGCATCCTAGAAGCTAGAGATAGAGCTCATTATTTAAATGTAGTTAGCAAGTTTCCAAGATTGTGGTCCACAACACCACCAAGGATTTTTTTCCCAGGATTTATTTTTTCTTTAAAAAGGGCTTGGTGTAAATGACCTCTTCATATACTTATTTGGAAGTTCAGTTCATTGTTACATTTCTTTCTTTGAAGCTTGTCTCTCAGTCTCCTCTTTGCAAGGGATATGCCTTACTCTCTATTAAGAAAGCCGATGCTTTTAGGTACATTTTTAGGATATCCCTTTGAAGATCCTATGTGATGCAATGGTTAACCTCATAGTGCTGCATACTCAAGAGTTTTGGGGCCAAAACTTTGTGTCTAGTGACCGGGCTCAGGTTAAGAGGGTTCAGAAGATTATGCTTCACTGTATGATTGCAAACAAACGGCCTCTCAGTGTATAGTTAAATGCTGAATTCGTTGCACAACCCTTGCTTTGAGAGTCTTACTTCATTTGTGCATTGGCTTAGATCTATGTGAACTCTTTCTTTGACTTGTGGGATATATCCGTTTGTGGCACTTGGATGAGATTGCCTCTTCAGGTTTTGTTGGATGTAGCCGTTGCTTGTTCTCTGATGTCAGTTTGTTCTTCCAGTCCATGATTTTTTTATGGACAGGTGAACACTTTCAAGTACTATTTAAGTGGTTCTCATTGCCTCTTCCACAAAAGTTGGTTAACGGTTTGTTAAAGAGGACATCTGTTGTCAATACATCCAGATTACTTACTCTTTGCATTCTCTCAGCCCTAAGATGGCTTTGAATCTCAAGAACTTCTTATAGGTAATGGCCAGGACTATTATTTTTCACAACTATCTTCAACATCTTTGGTCTCATGCTTTGTGAATCTTTGGTTAGTTAGAGTGTGCTTCCACTATTGTCGAGCTGAGATTGACGACCATACTTAATGAAGTGAAAGGCCCTGGGGCCCTTGTTCTATCTAGGATATGGAGACTAAGGATCCACTTATTTTTTGGTGTCCTTCCTATCTTGAAATCCATGAGAGGTACCATTGTTTAGTTAAAGATTCTACTGGTTCTCTATCCGCTTTTTTTGCTACCCTAGTCAGAGAATCTTGGCCCTTTTTCTTCATGAGCTCACCACTTTACCCATTACAGATGCAGGTGATGTCAACCACCTTTGGATGATATTATTTGATCACTTGATGTACAAATGGCGGCAGATCAATGAGACATTGTTCATTGTTGCGGTCTATTACTGCTAGGCTCCTTGGCAACTCTCATTCTAAGGGGGTTGTTCTATCTCCTCTAGATATTGGGGACCATCTAACACCCTCTCTCGTAGAGTAGGTCTTAGGGGCAAGATCACATAACCAATTTCTTCTCTTCTACTGACAATACTTAAGCTCTTGACGAACATTCTTAATTTTCCATTGGTACTTCCATATTGATTGATGATAATACTGTTTGTTCCTACAATGTGTACCGGAGTACACACACCCAATGATATATGTTACCTTCCTAGGTTGCTTGTTTTAGTCTTGAGCTGGTCTCACCATTTTGAGGGGTCCTTGTTGTGTTGTAAACATACACATCCCCTTGAAATGGGGACCCCCACTTTTTTTCTTAGTGGTCTAGTGTTTTGCTTAGGTTAGTTTGAGTTTGACAACAATTTTGAGGTCTCTTGTCTTACAATTGAGAGTTTGAGTGTGGATAAGTGTGAGAAATTGGGTTTTAGAATGAAGAGGTGTGGTCGGGCTTTCAACTCTCCAAATTGCAAATGTAAATAAGTCTTAAGGTTTTGAAGTCAATAATGTCAAAATTGAAAATGCAAAAGGTTGTTGAATTCGAAGGAAATACAGGGTGCTTTGATGAACCAGTTTGTCCTCGTGAGTATTAAATTTCCAGTCTGCCTTTGAATTTGAGTAAAAATGATGGAATATTGCGAGATAATGCAAAAAGTCCTAATGAAGGTCGATTTTCCACCTTCACTTCAAATGTCAAAACACTTATCAAAAGTTGGGACACGAGTTGGGAATTAAAAGTTCCTATGAGGATTGATTTTCCACTTAGAGCCAAAATTAAAGTACCTATGGGGTGTTGCAATGAAAGTAAGGACAAAATGTAGGGACTACTTTGTCCCTATGGAGGTTGATATTACACTTGATGATCAAACATGCATAGGTTGAATTTGTCCCTATGAGGGTTGATTTTCCACCCTCAGTACAATGTGCAACAAAAAATGAATTTCATAAGGACACGTTGAATTCAAATAGGGACTGAATTGTCCTTATCCCTATCAAATTTCCACCAAGTGAAAAATATGCAAGAAATGATCAAACTTCATGGGATTCATTTTGTCCCTATACCCATCGATTTTCCACTTGCAAAACCCAGCGATTTTTAAAGGACAAATTTATGGACAAATTTGAGGACTCAAGCTGTCCCTACAGGCATTGATTTTCTGTCATTGCATTTGGTGGAAATAATCAAAGGAAAATGAATTTAATGGAGTACTTATGCTGGTCGATTTTACCCCTGGAACAATGATTTTCCATCATTGCATTTGGTGGAAAGATGGGAAGGAAAATGAATTTAATGGAGTCCCTATGCTGGTCGATTTTCCCATTGGAACAATGTTTTATCACACATGCATTATGGGGTTGTTAAAGTGAGGGAAGACTGAAATAAATTGCAAGGTGGCGCAATGCAAAATTGGCTGAAGATGAAACATCATAAAATGAAAAGACACAAGTAGGTCAGTCCTTCTTGAACTAATTGGGACACAACCCTCCATCAAATGCCATGATTGCTATAAAAGACAATCAAAGGAGGTCATTTCAACATCACAATCAAACACAAAAGCAGATCCATAATTGCAGGGAAGATCACAAGTAAAGAGCGAATTTGATTTAATTGGGAGGCGATTTTGAAAAATAAACGAGCAATTTAAGAAGAATAACTTTAAGGTCTGGACGTTGAAGAAAGAATTTGGAAACAAACTAAGGTGTAAAACACAGAAATCTGCTAGAGAAAATCAGAGCAAGAAAGGTAAATTACTCAAGTCTGGAAAAGGAAATACAAAATCAGAAGCCCCGAGCATAAAAATGAGAACCAAAAGCAATTAGAGGAAAATCAGATATAGGAGCAATCTTGGGAAGAAGTGGTGAGATTTCATTGAGAAAAAAGGGCAATTCAAAATCAATTCAAATCACGACAGAAATCAGATCAAGACAAGTCAGCGAATCAGGAGCAGATCAAAGGTGGAATTTGCTTTGAAGTGTGGATTGGATTGAAGAACCTGAATTGACATTTATACCTTCCAAACAAGGAAAAATACAAGATCAATGGGGCCGGCTTGGAAAGAAGGCATGAAAATTCTGCTCAAGCAAATGCAAAATCCTTGCACTTATTAAAATGCACCCAGCTCTTGAGGAAATTCCTTAGACATGAGGAATTTGTGCCCATAGAAGTAATTTCAAAGAATTGCAAGGAAAATGATAAATCAGGTCGGCCCTCTTTGTCAATTTCGCACTTTTTTACAATATACAAGGTTGGTCCCTCTACTCCAAGAGGTGCGACCTTCAACTTGAAGGCTATAAATAAGGCATCTTAATCATCCCTTGAGCACAATTTGAACACAAAACAAAAGCAAATCAGACCTTTGAGCAGATGGGTGAAATTCCAGACTGAAGGATAAATCAAAATCAGCAGTGAAGGGGTGAGACTTTAATCAGATCAAAAGTGATTTTAAAGTAGATAAGACTGGAAATCAGAAGCATTGAAAGGTGAAAGCAACCTGAAAGGAGAGAATTGTATTAGATGAAAGGAGATTAGAGCAAAATTTAGCAAAACTTGACCTCTAGCAAAGAGTATAGGGCAAGGGTTTCCAAATTAGATGTTTATTATTGGAGACAAAATTAGATTCCATCATTCAATTACAATACTAAATGAGGCATTGTGTATCTTGAAATCATTTTAAGCTAAGTTATCGATTCGCTGACTTGGAGCCTGGATGCGCCGGCAGTAGGACGGGTCGTAACGACCATCCGTGCAGGGGTGCCATACTGTTCCTTTGTTGAATGCCGGGCTATATGGATCGGATCGAGAAGGTCCCATACTATTCTTTCCATCGCCTTAAGGAGGCCCTTATGGCCTTCCAATGCTCAAGCTGAGACTATCACCCAAGCACCTCTTACTTGGGAGCGATGGATGCGCTCCCCTCCAGCCCAAGGTTGACGGCCTCCTGAAAGAAAGCTTAGTTGAAGGCCGGGTTCATTGGCAGGTGTTGAAAGCAAGTTGTTACGGTAGGCACATTCGGGAGGCAAGACCAAGACAGTTAGTTTGAGACTGTTATTGTCCCGAGATGCGTTTGGAGGCTAGATGCTCAGGCAGATGCGTTTGGAGGCTGATGTGCGGGCAGATGCCCTGCGAATGCACACATGAAGCGCATCTAGGGCCCCCAGATGCGCATCCATAGGGCATCCAAGAGCCTCCGTCAGCCTAACTCTCACCGGATCAACTACACTCTATAATAATTGACCACCCTCCCTCCATCGCAACAATTAATGGAAAGGGAGTATAAGAGGATTAGGACTACTGAGTTCAAAATGCTCACTGTACCCATGATTGCACAAGACCCTACTTGAAATTATAGCCTACTATTCGTTGTTTCTATGGACTCTGATTATTATTAGAAAACCCTAAGCAAACGACATTAGCGCTTGTTCTCAGTTATGCATGACCAACGTATATCTTTGTTGCAAGCTTTTCTCATTCATAAATAGAGCCTTATGATTCTGATTAGTGAATCGTGATTGATGAACATTTAATCACGAACTACATTTTGATTTCGTATATGATATGGCTTATCTGAATATTTGTGAACTATCAATTGGCATTTAATATTTATCTTGAATATTGATCAATGATGAAGTATCATACTATGGTTACCATCAAATGATTTAATTTTGTATATTGCTTGCATTTCTTTGCATATATATATATATATATATATATATATATGCATCTAAAACCCCCCATTTTTTTTTTGCGCATCTGATTCTCAGCACCCGCACCAAATTGGCAACTTAGATCTTGTTGTGAGGTCTTTCACACATCGCCCCAATTCTTGGGGAGCCCCCTTTATAGCTTCGATTGGAGAGATGTTGGGGACTTGACTTCCCCCCCTGGCTTTAAAATCTGATCCTTGTCTGATGTTTGGAGTGGTGGAGGTTGAAGTTGAGATTGGTGCACATGCTGGGCGGA
>MU223161.1:2872542-2903182 GCA_018584345.1 Thuja plicata
AACCTTGGAGTTTTCTCATGTTCTTCATGAGTATTTACTTTTCAAGAGAGGGTTGAGTGTTTGATATCCTGTATCAAGTGTTCAATTCCTATATGTTATGTAGTGGTACAAAACTCACATCAACAGATCTTAAGTTCAAAATTAACTTGAATTTCATTTTTGTTTGTAATCTTGATCCAAAGTGTTTTCTTTTGTTGTTTAGAAATGATGCATGAGATAATGATCAAACAGATGAAGGAGGACTAGCCCAAAGAGATCAAGTTCAAAGGAGGACAACATTTGAAGATGACAAGGAAGCACGAGCAAGTTTGAGTTCTAAGACAAGACTCCCGCTTCAAAAGAGAATTCAAAGAGAAGTTTTTCAAGTGAGGAAGGCTATCTTAATCTCGGATTTCCAAGATCCACATGAAGGAAATTACAATATGAAGGTTTTGAGTTACCACAAGAAGGTCAAGATATCAAGAAAGATTTCCAAAACAAATTTAAGGACAAGATTTCCAAAACGAAGGGGATGAAGAACGTTTATGAAGATGAAGCAATTTGGGAATATGAATCATCACATTCACATGAAGAAGATAGTTTCATAAGAGTAAATCAAAGTTAGAGAGATCTCTTCTTTGTCAATCAAGGATAAGGATATGCATGATGAGGTGGCACCCCAATCATTTTCAACCAATCAAGTGATTCCAAGTTGACATGTACAAGATCATCCAATCAAATTCATTTAGAAGTGGACATGTGAAAAGTATTTAATGTATTACCAAAATGAATTTTCTCACTGGTTCATCCTCAAAAGGATGTGCATTTCAAAGCAAATGGAATCTTCCTTTTGGAGGTCATATAACGTTTATAACAAGCCTACTTAGGGTTTCCGTGGAATTATCTTGGCCATTGATTTCAAATCAATCTGGGCCTTTCATGGTAATTGAGAGGTCTATAAAAGGCTTGGCCTTCTCATTTGTAAGGGAGTTAGCCAATTAGATAGCAATCGGGAGAAGAGTAGGAGGAGGAGACAAGAAATTGTTGCCAAGAAGATGTTTGTAATAAAGACACGATTTTCATTGAGGATATGGTGAATTTCTCTGTGTTATTTCAACATTTTGCATGGTTTCTACTTCTCATAGTTTAGTTAAAGTTCATTGATTGAAATGGAGAAATGTAAGGATGAATGATAAATCATGTCCATACCTATTTTCACTTGTTGATTGCAATTCGTAGTGTAAGGTTAGTCTAGACTTATTAAGTATTAAGTTTGATTGTGAATGTTCATTTGGATTGCGACAGTCTTGGGTATTTGGATGAATGTTGACAATGTGAAATTCATTCATTCCCTTTGGAGATTGCATCATCTTTGTGTAGTTGTTTCATTTGGCAATGCAAAGCTTGGTTATAGAAATTCACTCATCCAAGCATAATCCATTGATATCATTGTCCTTAGGAATAGAGTAGATTTCTCTAAACTCTTCATCCCTTTTTCATTTATTTGAAGTCAAGTTAGCGCCACTTTGAGAAGAAGAATTGATAAAGTCCAGGATGAATATTGTAAGTCCCCCTTGCGTTTACAAGCAAATCACATCACATTCACTGAGTTATATCCAACACAGAGTCACTTGTTCACAGTGTAAATCTTGGGGTTGCCTTATTTGGTCACACAATTATCATTTCCTTGTTCAAGAGAGGATAGGATACTTAATATTTTATTCTGCATGTTGGAGTGGTCACAAAACTCACATTAACACTTCCCTCACACATCTATATATACTTGCTTTTGGGTTACTGTTTTAGGTCTAACTTGCTTGTCCATTTCTCTGTTTTCATGCTTCTCTTTTCTTTACTTTTTTGCTTTGAGCCTAGCGCCCTTTTTGTCCATGTATGTTCCAGTCCCTTTTAACTTATTCTTGGTTATTCATGGACATTGATATACTTTTTTTCTTTCTTTCTAAATTTCATTGTCAAAATGTCTTCATTGTTATGCAGTTCAGAGTTTTAAAACTAACAGAACAAGAATCTTTGGAAACCTGTTTCCAGCTCGCTGACCACATATTTGGTTATTTATATCATTATTTCTCTCTCATCCATCAAAGTTTCTAATAGAATGGCTTTGGTTTCAACTTATTATCATGACATCCAGCCTCACATCCCCAAACTCAAATAAATTTAATTGAGGCCAAAAATCCCAATGTCTGAAGACATTTATTGAATACAGATGGAAGAAGATCCCCAAGGAATGTTTTTTGGTAAACTAAATAGCTTGAACATTAATTAACATTTTCAAGTGTTGCTCCCCACAATATGTGGTTAAGTTGCCATCTTTGCTTAATTATTCAGAATACAGCTAACATTCTAAAGGCTTCATTCTGGTGTCTGCTACTGTCTTATGTGAATTTTCATTGCACCATTCAAGCAAAAGAAGAGGGGCTTAACACAAGCTAACCTGCCATCTAGGCAGGTACTGATGGGTCAAAAGTATCATCCTGATACTTGAAGTTGCCTCCTACTGTCTTATGTGATTTTTCATTGCACCATTCAAGCGACAGAATAGGGGCCGGACACAAACTAATGTTCCATCTAGGCAGGTACTGATGGGTCAAAGGTATCATCCTGATAGTTGAAGTTGCCCTGCTGTGAACATAAGGTAGAGGTTCCCATCAAATCCACTCGACCTGGAGACTTCTGTTTTTCCTCCCAAGAGATAAATCCTTTCAGTATGTCTAGAGATTGATAATGCAGTAATTGAGTGCTTGGGACCAAACGATTTCCTTGCTTGAATAAAATCCTACTGCAACCAAAAGGCTTTCCTTAGCTCTCTGAATACTCTTCTTTGCTGAAACTATCTTTTGTGGTTTGTTGAGCCCTTTGCTGCCCAGAAAATTTTGAAATCATTTATTAAAATCAGTAGCATGATATGCTCCATAGTTCCTAAATGAATGCTATGGAGATCCACAACTTATGTTCATTGAACTGAACTGAAACCGAAAAACTGTTGAACAGCTACACAAATCCCCTTCTCAATGGTCCCTCACATCGTAGATCAAAGCAGCATCCTAATATTGCTACATGTTGATGCTGAAAAAACTTAATAGAGTTTGCTGTCATATGGTAGGTTGTGCTGCAAAGTGCTTTTATAGTGCTATTGCTATATTTGTTGTAACTTGCAAGGACTGTAGATAAATGTCTTCGGTTAGTTTTTTGCTTTCAGTTAATTTGTAACCTATGTTAAAGCATTTGTTGATTTCATCCTTCTAGGTTTTCCACAACTACAGCTTTGACAGGCATATTCTAGGTAATCACGGGATCAATGTTTGTGGGTTTTATGCTGATACAATGCATCTTGCACGATTATGGAATTCTGCAAGGCGTGAAGAAGGTGGATATTCTCTTGAAGCTCTTACGATTGACCCAAAGGTCATGAATGGATCTGGTGTGGCAGGCAAAGATGAGCTGATTGAAGGCAAGGTGTCGATGAAAATTCTTTTTGGAAAGAGGAAGATAAAAAAGGATGGCTCAGAAGGGAAAACTATTTCCATAGCTCCTGTTGAGGAGCTTCAGAAAACAGAACGTATGCCCTGGATATGTTATTCTGCCTTAGATTCTATAAGTACTTGGAGGCTCTGGAAAAGTCTTCAAAAAAAACTTAAGAATACAGTTTGGATATTTCAGGGTGATTCAAAGCACACCATGTATGATTTTTATGAAGAGTATTGGCGACCTTTTGGCGAGCTACTAGTACAGATGGAGTCTAGGGGGATGCTTGTTGATCGTGTTTATCTGTCAAAGATGGAGGAAGTGGCAATTGTAGAGCAAGAAAAAGCTGCTTCACGGTTTAAAAGTTGGGCTGCTACATACTGTCCAGATGCCAAATACATGAATGTGGGTAGTGGTACTCAAGTGCGGCAACTTCTATTTGGCGGTAACCTTAACAAGTAACTTGCTTTGCTTTTTCTCATTGGTGATGACATTTTTTTTTGGAAAACTGCCTTGTCTATTTTTCTCATATGGAGTTAATGTTTTTACTAATTACATAGAAATTATAAATCTCTCAATTTCGAACCTTACTGATGTTTTTCAATTATTTTTGTTGGGCACCATTTCATGATTAGGCCTGTGAGGAACAGTAATTCTTAAGTTTTTTTAATTAGTATGGATTAACATTAGGTTTTTGGTAACTGAACATGGGCATTGGAAAATGTGAAGATAACAACAATTTAAAGCACTACAAGTGGGCAGAGAGGAAGAGCCTTTTCTCGTTAAAATCAAAGTGTATAATGCAATGTGCAGTGCCGTGATAGTTGCACAGCGACTTGTGAAAGCCCCTGCACATTTTTCAACCGTTCACCTTGAACTTTTTTATGTATCTTCATATTTAATGATATAATAATGTCATGCTTTAGTAACTTGGTTGAATTAATTAAGGTAAATTCGTGGCAAATTAGCTCAATAATTTATTATAGTTTTAATATTTGCATGCTTTAGTAAGTTAGTTGAGTAATGAATTAATTAAAGATAACATCATGGTAAAGTAGTTAAATAGCAAGTAATTTCAAGGCAGCTTCATAGTAAATTAGTTCCATAATGAATTAACTAAAAGTAACATTGTACAAACATTAATTTAAATCAAATGTGGACTCCATTTTATGTAATCTGCCC
This sequence comes from Thuja plicata, assembly GCA_018584345.1. Taxonomy (NCBI): domain Eukaryota; kingdom Viridiplantae; phylum Streptophyta; class Pinopsida; order Cupressales; family Cupressaceae; genus Thuja; species Thuja plicata. The sequence continues at coordinate 2,877,190 of MU223161.1, forward strand.
TTAGTTAATTTTGTTCACCTTGGCATGTGCAACTCGACTTACAAATAACATGATTTTGGTGCAGCAATACAAATAAACGAGACACTTATTACATGGCATATGATGTAGACTTGTCTCTTCAGTACATCAAATCCATAAGCTTGATTCTTATGATGATTCCATAAAAATTTCTAATTTTATCCTTGAATGTGGAGCCAACTTGGATGAATCCAGTCACTTTATCCTTGGTTGTGATGAAAACCCTTTTTGTCTTTGACAACCTTCATATGCAAGCTCGATTTGAATTGGCAACTCTGAAAGATGTGGGGCCCCATTTATATTGGGAAGGTACAAATGGCTGTTATTTTTCATTTGATGAAGTGGGGAAGTTTCAGCTGTCAAAAATTTCTTGTTCCAATATGATTGAGGCCTCATCGTCCAAAACTTTCAGGACCTTTTTCACAGGAACTAAGTCTGAAGAAGCTGTAAAATTGCAATCATGGATAGAAAATTTAAAACCCTATGTTCTTATTGCAGTCCTTTCTACTATTATCTGTCATAATATTTATCTGATTTTCCGGGGTTTTCCTTATGACGATTGGCACCTGAAGTCGGAAACTATTGGTGTAGAAATAAAATATTACATTGTTTTGAGTTGATTCAGGTGGGCCCATCACAAAGTTACAAAAAGTAAATGGAGATTGAGAGGTAGTGCTCTAGTGAAACATGAAAAACCTAGGATGCCGGTTTTGTGCGCCTGTTTTGTGCATATTGATATTGGTCAATAATTATTGCTCCATTCCTTCTTTGACTCCATTGTTTGATTGCATAATTCCAGGTCGTTTCACTTTGGCTGTTTTGCGATAAATAATTATTTAATAATATTATTTATTGAATAGTATATACTAAAATTTAATAATTTTTTAAATTTTTCAATAATCAATGCAGGGTTCTACCGATGCCATCAGCCATAAGAAAATGAAAATAAAAATAAGAGCAAGCAGAAAGCCCAAATAGCCCCACAAACAAAATAAGTGAAGAAGCAAGGCCAATACAACTAACATGAGCTTCTTCAAAGAATCCAATAGTACCAAAATGCAATTAGGTGATTGTAGGAAAGCAATGCCCCAATAGAACAAACAACATCCAATCCAAAACTATATGCAAAACACAACATTGTCAAATAGACAAGGTGGCTAAGCAAACCCTTTTTTCATATGAGTTTGGAGATCCATTTGTTGGAAAGCTTTGTTTTTTTTTCCTCGAGACAGATTTCCTTTTAGTCATTGGCACCTAGTACACAATCCAAATCTGCACTAGGGCCAAAGATGCTGAGAGAGAAGACTTGATTTAAACAAGTAAGAGGGTGGGTCACAGATTGGGATATACGAGGTGAACCAACATTGTGCCATGAAGGAGAGGTCAATTGAAATTGTTGCACAATTGGAGGAGAGGGTCTTGCATTAGAATAGGTTCCCCCGAAATAATATTCCAAGGGATAGACAAAATTCACATAATGAGGATTGAGACCTACGAGAAGCCTTTTCCATAAGAGGGATAACAAAGCAGTGAGGGAACTAGTCTACCAAAACCAGTTGACGATGATGCTTTGCCACTTTACACTAGGAAGTGGTGACATTGCCTTTGTTTTGTGCGCAAGACCCAACCTAATGCTTATGCATTTGGTAGATCATGCAAAATGTTCTGTAAATTATTTCTCGTGGCAGTAGAGTGAGAGTTATTAGAATAATATTTGCATATCTAGTTATTTAATGGTCAAATATGTAATATTAGTTTATTTAGATAGTTTCTAATTTAGTCTTCAGTTATTGATTGTTTCTTTAGGAAACATTGCCGTTGTAATTGCCTATATATGTACATTTCATTATTTGAATAAGATTAAGCAATTACCATCGTGTAACATGGTATCAGAGCTTGGGAGATTTTTGGGACGTTTTTTTTCCCTGAGCAAGGGATGGCTATATATATTCATAAAGGGAAACCTGAAATTTCAAATATATTCTTAAATTTTATAACATTGTAACATTCATCATAGCAACATAATAACATTTATAAATCTAAAATGAATGATCATTTATCGAAATATCATAGAACATAGAATCAAATGAATCAAATCAAATTATCATAGAATAAGAATATAGGATAGCATCAAATGAATCAAATGAAAGTTCAAATTTCAATTTTATACATTCATAGACATAATTCATTGAAACAATGAAAAGTTTCATATCATATATCAAAATGCGCAAAGGCTTAAAATATCATCTCATATATGCTGGAAGTTTCAACAAAATGAAAAGTTAAAGACTTAAAATATCATCTCATATATCAAGATTCAATTATCATTGCATGAATGTATCATATAATGTTAGAAGACTCAAACTCTCAAACTTCATAGTCGAAATGAAAATAAAGATAGTATATTGCTGCCCCTAAGATTTGGTCTGAGAATACTAAATATTGCTCAGATTTACACTCTCAATCTGCATATTTTCACCAAAGACTTTAGATTCCACAGATAACTCTGTTTAAATTCTAACAGCAGCAAGAGTAAATGATTATTTGATGCAGGGGCATCTTGGGTTCTTTGGCAATCCCGATAAACCAAAAATATGTTTGCTTTGGTTCGGTAGCTTGTTGGGGGCTGCTCGGTAAAGTGCTCAGTAACTGTTTTTGTTCATTTGGTTGAAGACTTGTTTGTTCTCCAGTTGGGCTCGGTTACTTGTTTTTGTCTTGCTTTACCGACGGGTCTTGGTAGTTGTTTGACTTTGGCTACTCGGTGGGTTTTCACCGACTGGTCTCTGTGCTCGATTGACTTTCTTACTGAGTTTTGTTTTGATGTTGGATCTTCTGGCCTACTTCTGCATTTAATTTCCGTAGCATAATTAATGTTGGGATCTCATTGGGATTTGTGTGGACCTAAATCTGGGTCTTTGCTGTTTCCTATGTTGGATTTGTAGGAGCTGAGTGCCGACCTCTTTGGTGGACTCTTGTATATATTTGGTTTTCTGTTCTTAGATTAGGGGCATTGGGATATAGAAGATAGTGTTAGTAGATTCAGAACGCAGGTCTGTGACCTCGGATGTATGAAGATTATCTTGTAAAGATCTGAATGTATATGTAAAATATCGGGAAGGCCTTACAGCCCGACATGTAATAAGTTTGATGAAGTAATATAAAATTTTGCTGTTTCTTCTCTCCCTTTCTGTGTTGTTGCTTCCGAGTTGTTCTGCAAGCTGGCTTGGATAGCTGGGAGTGCCTTGGGCCCTGTTGTCCGTACCTTCCTTGCGTCATTATTCACTCAGTCATAACTTCGTTCACTCAAGCTAAACTATACGCAACTTGCAAGGAATATATGATTTGATGTTTTAGATCATATTAAGATTTGATATTATTAATAACATATTTTAATATTTTAGGGTTGTCTTGAGGTGTGGGACCCACACAAGATTAAAAAAAATAGCAAATATTTTATAAAATCATCTTACTTTTTGCCTCTTGTAGTTGGAAACGGTCGTCCGTCCTTGAGATGGTTGGGGGACGGTTTTGCTGTCCCCAACCGTCTCAAGGATGGTCAATGGTTTTAGAAACCTCTGCTGAACGTCCCCGAGTTTCCGCGACGGTTTTCAAAATTTTTGATTCATAGGGGATGACTTGGAAATGTTTCCGGCCGTTCCCCATCCGGAAAATCGTTACCACTTCCAAAACAGGTGCATTTAGTGGGGAAATGCGTTTTCGGGTAACACCGTTTTTTTTGTTTGCGCTCTCTTGTGCGTTGTTTGTTTAAAATTTGAGTTGTCTGCACTCATTTTTTTTAAAATGAGGAAAAAAAGTCCGCGCGATTAGGTATAGATACAGTGTTTTCAGTAGCTTTTCTTCAATCTTGAAGTTGTTTTTTCTCCATTTTATTCTCACGTTGAAGATTTCGTGGGCATTGTGACTTGCTCAAAGGCAGTTTTCTTCGTTCTTGCTTTTTTTTCTCTGTCTTGACTGCAATTCCTTTGTGTTTGTACCTTTTGTCAATTCTCTTCTCCGCGCGTGATTGTTTGACACTTTTCTCTACAAACTTTTGTGTTTGTCAAGCTCTCACGATGCATTTGTTAGCAGGCCTTCATCTCTGTTTGACAACTTATCTCGAAGCTTTGAAACTTGCCTTTTTCTCGCATATTTTGCTAGCGTTTTTTCATGGGCTCGTGATTTTTTTGTGCCTTTTTCAGCCCACGCGAGCTAGGGTTTTTGCATTATTTGGAAGGTGTTTGAGATTTATTTGTGGTGGATTTATCTTTTGATATTCTTGCGACTAGGGTTTGTAGACTACTTTGGTGACTATTGTTTTTTTGGTATTTGTTTTTTGGATGGCTAGGGTTTTGAAGTTATATGCATTTTTGAACCATTTTATTTTGCTTCTAATTTTTCTAGGTCCTGTAGAAATATTTCTGAGTTTTCAATGTGTTCATTTTCTGCCTTGGAATTTGTGGGTCTTGTATATTTGCCTCTGTTTTTTGTGCATTGGGATTTGTGACTCAGGTTCTGTGCAATCAGAGTTAAGTGTCTTCATTTTTTGTTTTTTTGTGCCTTGAAAAGTCTAAAAGATGGCTTCTTTGAGCAACATAATGTTGGAAGGCAATTAAAAGTTCAACGACTGCAACTACAACACTTCGAAGCAGCAAATGATGAATATTTATTATTTTTGAATATCGTTGTCTTGATGAGACTTTTCTGGGCAAGTCTACTCGTCCCACAATGATGGGTGAAGATTAGGATAAAATTGATGAAAGAAATCGAGAGGTCGTGATGCTTATTAAATTGTCGATCATCGATGATTGGCTGCCTCAGGCTCCCTCAAGCAAGACAACTGCTGAAAAGTGGGATTATTTGAAGGGCCTATATGAAACATCTTAAAAAAGTGTGCTTTCTTTTTGAAGAACATGCTTTTCTTGATCATGATGGATGAGAGGATTTCCCTGCAGGAACATGTCACAAAAATAAGACCGTTTGTAATCAGTTGAAGGTGATTGGTCAAACAATGGAGGAAGAAGACATGGTAGTAGTCACTCTAAAAAATCTACCAAAGTCTTATCAACACTTTTTGAGAGCATCAACAATACCACAACCAATGTTGACTTGGAGTTTCTAGATCTTTGCATCAAACTTCTACAGTACGATTGATGGAGACAACAGTTCGGTAGTGGTGCTAGTTCATGCTCCACAGAACAGACCTTCACAACAAATTCCTTTGCTCGGGACAAAGGGAACAATCAATTCTCTCAGCAAAATGGTAGAAGTCAATCCTAGGACAGCTCCAAGAAGAACATTCAGTGCAATTATTGCCACAAGTATGGTCACATGAAGAAAGATGTTTGGCATGGTTTTGTTTTTGAATAGAAGAAGCAGGGAGTGTTTCAGTGAATGGCCAATATAGCAGAGCACGTCGAGGACATTGAGAAAGAGTTTGCCTTCTATGCCTTTATGGTCAAATGCCCATTAAATCACATCAAATTGTCTACTTGGTACATCGAGTGAGCTGCTTCTCAACACTTTACTTTGTCAAGGTTGGTTCACTGGTTACACATCTTTCATTGATTTAGTTGTTTTTGGATGAGAAGAGTATACTGTTTTCAAAAAGGCCAATATGCAGATTCTATCTGGAGGGAGGAATTTAGTTTTCCTCAATGATACTACATTCCAGGCATGGAACTCAACCTTCTATTTGGTAGATTATGAGACAGTCTCAGTTGGATGTGGTATTCAGTTCGCACAAATGCAGTTTTGTTGATCAAGAGACTCACACTACAGTTGTTGTGGGTATTGAGGATGATGACCTTTATAGAATCGTTGACACTGGTGATTCTTAGGAGCATGCCATGGCAACCAAAAGTTCTTCCATCAATAATCTCTGACATTAGTGGTGTGTACAGTTGAACATACACCACCCATCAATAATCTCTGACATTAGTGGTGTGTACAGTTGAACATACACCACCTCTCTCAACTCTAGCTTGTCTGAGATTCGGACTCAGAAGCATGGAGTTTGTGGAGCTTGTCAGGCTGAAAAGCAACATTAGACTCCATTTTTGGATGGCGATATTTGGCGAGCTTCCAAGGTATTACAATTAGCTCATGTTGGTGTATGTGGACCAATTAACAATCCTTAAGTTACTAGCTCCAGGTTTTTTCTGTTGTGTGGATGATTTTAGTAGAAAAATGTGGGTGTATTTTCTTAAACAAAAATCAGAGGTGTTTACCATATTTCAGAAGTGTAAGGCCTTCGTAGAAAAAGAGTCTGGTCATCAAATAATAGCTTGTAGGTCAGATAATGGGTGGGAATTTTTTTCTTCTGATTTCTCCAGCATTTATGCATATCATGGCATCGATCATCAACTTACAACCTCTTACACCCCTCAACAGAACGATGTGGTTGAGTGATGAAGCCGCACAATCATTCAGATGGCCCATTCTATGTTGGAACATAGAAGTGTTTTAAATTAATTTTGGGTAGAAGATGTCTACACTGCTGTCTATCTTCTAAACAGGTCTCCTATATAGTCTATTAAAGAGAAGACTCCAAAAGAAGCTTGGTCTAGCAGGAAGCCTGAAATCACTCACTTGAAAGTCTTTGGCTCTGTAGCATATGTTTGGATTCCATATGCTAAGCACTCAAAACTAGATTGAAAGAGCTAGAATCTTATGTTCATAGGATATAACGAAATCCACAAATCATATTGACTGATTGATGTAGACACTAATTGTCTCGTTCAGTTGGGATGCCCCTCTGTAGGCTCAGGATTTGGGTGATGGTCTTCCATTAGGTCCACTTGATGGTAGGGATTTAGATGACTCTGACTCTGACTCTGAAGCTGTGTAGTCTCCTACGCATGATATTGCACCACCCAACTTTCCTCAGGAAGATGTTAATATACATCTTGTTGAACCTATTCCACCCACTCTTGAATCAGATGTTGGTATTTCTACTCTTCGGCCTAAATTGGGGGCCAAGATCATAGGTGATCTGTATGATGATGAGTTCATTGAGGGTAGCTCAACAAGAGCATGCAAGAAAACAAAGTTAATTTTGCTCTTATGGCCAACATTCACAATGTTTATGAGGCTCAATCTTAATGAGAGGCTAAAGGCATACTTGAGTGGGAATAGGCTATGGAAGCTTAACACAAAGAACATCACTTGGGCCCTTTGTGATCTTCTGCCTGGAAAGAAGCCCATTGGTTGCAAATTTGTGTATAAAGTTAAGTATAAGGTTGATGGAACCCTTGATAAGTACAAGGTTCGACTAGTTGCTAGAGGGTTCTCACAGAAAGGGGGTATTGATTATGAGTAGACTTTTGCTCCCACAGCTGAAATGAGTGCCATTTGCCCTGTCCTGGCCATTTTTGCCTAGTTTGGATGGAAAGCTCATCAAATGGATGTCAAGAGTGGATTTCTAAATGGTGAGTTGCAGGAAGAAGTCTATGTTACACAACCTCCTAGTTTCAACGTTGCTCATAAGGAACACTAGTTATGGAAACTGGTGAAAGCACTCTATGGCCTGAAACAGGCTCCTCGGGCTTGGTAAATAAAGATTGATAAGTACCTCAGTGATCAAGGCTTTTAGAGTAGTCCTGATTCCAATTTGAATGTTAAAACTACTGGTGGTGACATTCTTCTACTTGTCATGTATATTGATGATTTAATTATTACTAGTATTTCAACACTTTTTATTGAGCAAATCAAACAAAATTTGTGCCAGTCATTTGACATGACAGGTCTGGTACTTCTACATTACTACTTAGGAGTTGAAGTTTGACAGACAGATGATAATATCTTTATATCTTAGTCGAAGTATGCCGAGAGTTTTCTAAAAAAATTTCAGATGTAAGATTACAAACTTGCATCCACACCTATGGAGAAAGAGTTGAAGTTGTCCGCCAAAATAGATTCACTTATGGTGGATGAACCCATATTCAAGCGACTAGTGGGCAGTCTCATCTATCTTATTGCAAGATTACAAACTTGCATCCACACCTATGGAGAAAGAGCTGAAGTTGTCCGCCAAAACAGATTCACTTATGGTGGATGAACCCATATTCAAGCGACTAGTGGGCAGTCTCATCTATCTTATTGCCACTAGACTTGACCTCAGTTTTGTTGTGAGCTACATCTCTCACTTCATGACAACTCCTAGAGCTGAACACTGGGTTGCAACGAAGCATGTACTGAGGTATGTGAAGGGCACTTCTGAGTTTGGTATTCTGTATGGCAGAAGTAAAGATCTTAGACTCGTTGGTTTCAGAGACTCAGATTGGTTAGCTTCTATTGATGACAAGAAGTGTACATCTGGGTGTGTCTTCAGTCTGGGAATAGGTGTAGTCACATGGGCCGGCAATAAATAGTAGGCGGTTGCTCTTTCCTCAATTTAAGTAGAATATCGGGATATTGTTAAAGCAGCTTGTGAGGTAGTTTGGCTTCAATGAAGGCTTTTTGACATGCACATGTATGAAGCATATCCTTTACCTCTATTTTGTTACAATTAGGGGGTGCTCAAACTTGTCAAAAATCCAGTTTTCCAGGAACAAACCAAGCATGTTGAGCTTCACTGTCATTACATCCGTAAGATTGTAGAGGATGGATTGATGTAGTTGCAGTATGTTCCAACTGAGGATCAAATTGGAAACATTCTCACCAAGTCCGAACGAGTTCATAAAATTTAGGAGCCAACTTGGTGTAGTTGATAGATTGACCATTAAGGGAGGTTATTAGAATAATATTTGCATATCTAGTTATTTAATGGTCAATAATGTAATATTAGTTTAGTTAGATAGTCTCTAATTTAGTCTTCAGTTATTGATTGTTTCTTTTGAAAACATCCTCATTGTAATTGCCTATATATTTACATTTCATTTTTTGAATAACAATAAGCAATTAGCATAATGTAACAAGAGTGAGAGTGATAAATTTCTCAACTAGATGGAAATGTGCCTATGAATTACCAATAGCTGTTACACTTAGGGTTTGCTAAAACTGAAATGGAAGGTTGGGCGAACTAATGCAAACAAAAGAGCAATAGAGTATCCTAGAAGAGGAAGTTAAATTTGGGCACCATTGCCTCAAGTAGAGCAAAGATTTGCTCAATGACCAAGGGCTTGCTTCTATGAGAAGTTACTATCTTTCTCAATACTAGAAACCTTTCAAGGCCCTAAGAATAAGGGCGGATAACTTATGCCAAAAGTGGCTTACACAGACCTTGGAATCCTAAATATGAAGCTTAAACAAACTTGGCCACTATCTTGGAACATGTAGACTAAACCAAGCTTAGAGCGGTGCTAGTACTCTTTGATAATCTTTGGGCCTAACTCCAACATTGAGACATTATTAGATTTAGGGATGATGGGAGGAGAATCCTGCTCTACGACTTGCAATTTCCCCATTGAAGCAACCCTAGTGTTTTCATGCACAACCATAACATGTTGAGAGCCTACAGTAACATAGCCTTGCCCTTCAAAGAAAACCCTACCCAAAGCTACAACACCATTTATACTAGGAAGATCGCTCAAAGTTAACTATTGCAAATAGTAGGTAACATAGTCCTATGGGAAGATGTAAAATCCATAGTTGAAGAGGAAGCAACAACCACCACGAAAGGCCCCAAAATTTATCTAATTACTATCACACCCATGTTATATAAATATTAATATATCTATCAATTGGTAAATGTTCGGCATAAGCTTACATCAATTGATGAACCACAAAAGGTGTTATTCCCTATGTATTAATGTAGTCCAAGTCCATGAGCTCAACAACTTAGTGAGGCCTTAAAGCTTGCGAGTGCAACTGGCCAAGGAGGACGTGAACTTGGATGGCTAATTTAACAATGCCTCAATTTATCCATCACACCCTGTTTTATGAGATCTTTTCCCCAAGGAAAAAATAATGCTATTTTCTCATACAAATGACACTTTGGAATTAAAACAGGGGTACAATTTGTTGTTACTTGAACCTTGGTCAAAAGGGAGGTAAAAGTAGTGAAGTTATATGTAATTCTTTTGAGTTAAAAGAGGGTAAAAAGAAAATGTTTAATTATCTTTATGAAATGGTGTGATGGTTTGGAAACCACCTCTTGAAATAGCTTATAAATCTTTTACGAGAGGTTTGGAAATAGGATAGAAGAGAACTTGGAAGGTGATGGATGGGTAGGTTGATTGGCATTGGAGAAGGGGCACATAGATATGCCCTACTTAGGGTACAAAGTACACTCGAAACTGTTCTCACTTGGGCTGTTGTGCATGAATATATGCAGTGCTTATTAAAACTGACTCGTTAATTGCAATTATTGCTTAAGGAGCCTTTTTAAAAAATCACCTTAGATAAGTATTGGTTTTGTTACTGTTTGAATACATTAGAATTATAAATATATACATGATTTTGTGCTATCCTTGGTTAAATCTTTTTTAATTTATTCTTTGATTCACTATTTATAAACAAATTTAATATGTATTATAATGTTATCAAAATTCATTATTTATATATAATTGTATAGTGTGGAAATGAATCCTAAATCTTTAAAATATATGGGCTTGATGTTGGGGGATTGCCCGTGAATGTCACCCTGTACTGCAACAAGGTACACACTACGGGCTTTGTCTCCAGAGCCCACCAGGGGCATTGCCCCCAGACCCCACAAGGTTGTTGCTCCTTGACCATGTTGGGAGCATTGCCCCTAAGCCCTCATGTGGGCCATTGTCCCCCAACTGCGCTAGGGGCGTTGCTCTCAGACCCCCATGAAGGACACTGCCCCTCAACCCCATTGGGGTCTCCACTCCCACACCCCCATTAGTTATTGGGATCTCTTATGAAATAAGACATTTAATTACAATGAGAGGATTTGAGAGTGGAGACTAGAATCAATAGATTAGACAATAATCTTTATCACTATCATAATATCATTGATTAGCGATGAACTATCATACTATCACTATTAAAGATTCGAATGCTATTATTACTATAAAATACAATTAAACTTAGACTTTGGACAAGAAAGGTAGACAACAAATCAAAGAAGGTCATTAATTTGGTCGAGTCAAAGGCACAAACACATCCTTCAATGTTGAGTGAGGAGGTGCGATGGAATGCAAAGATTAGAATCTCTCCCCATGTTTTCATTAGACTAGGGAAGAGGAAAATTGAAAATGTTGCAACATGCAGTTTATGCATTATGATGATGATATCCAAAGGCAGTCATCATAAATACATAATAGATGCTTGCTAATTATTGTATCATGATGCAATTTTGTACTCAATTTGTATTCAAATGAATCAAATTTAATGGAAGAAACTTTGGTACTCATTGGATATATTTGTTTTTGAATTTTGCAACACAAATGTGTTATTAAAAAAATTTAAGCAATTTTTTAAGTTGCTGTGTTTTTAACTGAGTCGCAAATTTGGGGTCCTACAAGTTTTTGTCGAGTTTTAGTCTACCAACTATGAGGAGAACAATTATCCTCTTGAACCAGAAGGCTTGCTTCACCTTTTCGCACACCAAAGGAAAAGGTAGAGGGCAAGGACCCCCTTTTATGTAGAGTGATCCCATCATTCACCATAATTGATGGGTTGAGAGGGAATACTAACACTAAGTAGCCATCTTTATCGGTGATACAATGTGTATATGTATGTATACATTTATATATATATACATACACACACATAAATGCTATTAACAATAAGAAAATAATTATTAATATTGTCTATATAATATATATTTTGATAATAATAATGATGGTTGTTGTTAGTGTCCTCTGCCAAAACTTAAATGAGATGCATGATGAGAAAAAAGGCACATTGAGTAAACCTACTAGACACAAAATTTAATTAAGAAAGCTTTAGGAGCACAAAACAAAAACCGTTTAAGAGCAAAAAGAACAAATTGTGAACAAAGCATGGAAAAATAGGGGTGCAAGACCTACCATCACTGAATTGGAGAAGTCATACCTAAATTGCCCATGCCAACTCTGGGAAGAGCTACCACCACTACGAAAGAATTCATTAAATTTGCAACTAGCCTTTGATTCTTTAACAAATTTGATTGATTATGGGGAATGATATTATAAATGACTTTGGCCCTATGAGAAGATTGGATTAAATTGCCATCTATGGGCGGAATGTTGTGTGCATTCATGACCTCGAAGGTGCCTTTAGCATGTGTCAACATAATATTTTTACCATTGATGACAATCATCACAAAATGCATGTGTATCCTCCAACTCGCGGGACTCCAAGAAGATCTCCTTTTTCAAGGTTTTAATTTCATACTCAAACATTTATTGCATTGCTTCACCTTGAGTTGACGGAGACTTGCAAACCAATTGCCAATGATCAAAGGATATTTTTAAAAGTCATGAGCCTGACATCCAATTTTTGATTGCCTCATCTATCACCTTTATGCTTATTTAAAAAAAAATCCTTTTGTGTTGTGGCTTTGTTATGACTTGCCTTGTGAGAGCTAAGGCCATCCTTCCCCAACACGCATTTCATTAAAGTTTAAACTCATGGCTACATGTTTAGAGCTATTAAGTATTGGCTTTAGATAGGTATCCAAAACAACACCCTTGCAAAAAGATTATTGGTTGCTAGACTGTTTATGATCCATAACGATGAAGATCACATAAATCGTTTAGGACTTGTAAAACCAATTGGAACAAGCCACCAATAAAGCCACATAAGAGAATTGAAATCTCAGCACAATAGCACACATTATAGAGAACAAGTAACTGCAAGCCAAATAGAGCTGTGATTCAATTGAAGAGCTTCAGCTAGAGGGCATGGCAAAGATTTACTGCCTCCCAAATGCATCGACATACTAAATGAGGATATTCAATAAACAAGTACTATGAGGAAATGATCTAAGGGTGACGCTTTAGGACTTAAGGATGACACTTCAGAATGATAGGAAGAAGGTCACATACAAAGAAAAAGTCTTGTTGAACAATATGCAATGGATCAGCCTGCGAGACGGGATAATAAAAATGTCATGAATGGACAGCTGGCTTACGAAGATGTGTTGTTCAGTTCCGTTAAATACTTATTGCTCCTTTAAATTCGTTGCATGAACTACTTCTTGTGCCTTTAAATACTTTTGTTGAAGTCATTGAAAAGGGTTGGTAGCCAAAGTAAGCGTACACAAAGTAGAGCTTGAGAGCAGTTGTTGTGACCTATGTGAGAAGAGTATGTTTGACCATTATGTATTTATGGGCTCATGCACAAAATGTTATTAGGAATATGAACCTAACAGTTTTAATTGTGTTTTTTCAACTTCTTGCGTTCATGATCATTTTGTACTTTTTAATATTTCATGGTACAAAAAAGTTCAACATATTAATTGAAATCAATTTGTTGGATTTTTTTATATCATTTTTCTCTGTGATTTCCTTTCATTCATTGTTGATGTGGCAAATTAACCTCAAGGATTTCATTCAAGGAAACAAATGTTTGTTATGCTGCAATATTATATTGAGAATAGATCATCCTTTAAGAAAAAGAAATCATGCTAAATCCCTTCATAGTGTTTAATGTTAGATTTAAACTATTAGGGACCTTAAACTGAATACAAAATGCATTAATATGTAGGGTCCTAAAATAGAAACATTGATTTTGAATGATGAGAGAATCTTTGCACTAGTTTAGTTTAAAATGTTATAAACAATTGACAGAGGAAATGATTGGGAAAAACCTATAATTAACATTAAATACATGATAACATGTAAAACTTTTATGCGTACATAGAGAACATAATCGTTATGCAACATAGTTTCTATCCTTGCTCACGTGGAAGAAACACAAACATTGGAGGATCATATTTCTAAGTGAAGAGGTCAAGGTGACATGGAATGACGGTGTGACAAGTGTTGCAATCTTGATTGAAATGAAAGTACAGAGTAACATAATGAGCACAAGATAGAATGAGAATGTGGCAAGTGTTATGATCTATCGAGCTTTGAGGGAAAGATAAATAGCAAACTTGGGAATTACCCCTTTTAAAGTAAACATTGAATGGAAAGAAGGTGATGATGAGTTATATTGGTCCATTTTGAAGGTAAGCCTAGGAACAAGATGAGGCACACCCCCAAACACTGACAGAGTATAGATATAATACCATATGGTCAAATCGCAACATCTTGTTCACCGAGAGACCAATATAATTAACATCACGTAGAGAGGAAAAGAAACCCTTATAGGAATGTGATGGAGTGGAACTTTGCGCTTGCCACAATCTCCTTTGAAAATACTCTGAAAATTGAATCAAGGATGGAAGTAAAGAATACAATTATGCCACATTGAGATCTAGTTTGTTTGAAGGGGATAAATATGGCTTGACACCAAAATAAATAAAATGAATTGGGGTCATTTACAAGGTGAGAAGGTTGGAAGTGTTCACTTGCTAGCCCTGAGTGATTATAGAGAATTGTGATATTGCTATTAGGATTCAACTGTGTAGTTTTTGAGTCAACCTCATTGACACATGTTTCATGAGTAGTGGTTCACAAGAACCCATCTCTCATGAGAATGAATGGAACACATAGAACTCATTGCATCTAGGTGATGCTCACAGAGGTGAAGTACTGGGACTTCTCGGGAGGTCACCCATCCTAGTACTACTTCAGCTCAAGCACGCTTAACTACAGAGTTTCCTCCTTGTTAAGCCCACTTTGCTTGCAACCCCGTTTGCAGAACCTTGATCAAGTGTTGTGCCTTATGAACCATTCATTAGAAAGCCCCTTAAGCTCATCAATTGATAAGTGGGAGATATTTTCCACATGTCAAATTGTGATATTGCTATGAGGATTCAACTGTGTTGTTTTTGAGTCAACCTCATTGACCCATGTTTCATGAGTAGTGTTCCATTCATTCTCATGAGAGATAGGTTCTTGTGAACCACCTACTCATGAAACATGGGTCAATGAGGTTGAGTCAAAAACTACACACTTGAATCCTGATAGCAATATCACAATTTGACTTGTTGTAGAAAATATCTCCTACTTATCGATTATAGAGAATTGAAGGAAAATAAAACACCTCCAGGTAAAAGGGAAATGAGAAAGTCACAAGAATCTCATTGGTTGCGCGTTGTCGAGTGAAGGTTGATGCTTTGAAATCTAAAGAACAAAATTGAACTCAGAGAAGAAACAAAGGTAATTGGAAAGGCACGTTCTAACCGGTTTTGGGGTTAAAATAAAGGATAATGCACTAAAAAGAATAAAAGAAGCATAAGAATACTTGGAAAGGTAGTGAAAACCCAAAGAAGCAAGGCATAAGAAAATTAAAATTTAAATCTGAAGCTCAAGCACAACCATTTTCACTATTATTAACTCACATGTATAAAAACAAAAATTTAACGTGAATACCCGTTGAGCAAATGTCAAGCATATTAGAAAGAAACAAATTACATATATAAAAGTCATGGAAACGTTCCATTTGAATATCAAAAAGGGGTGGTCCATGAGAATTGGACTAAACATGTCAAATATGGTGCCTACAAATAAACCTAAATTAATAATAATGAAAACAATGACAAAAAAATGCACATAATATCAAAATATGTTAAATAACTGTTGTACTTTCTAAGCGAGTGTTTGCAAAAAGAAAACCTGCTCTTAAAGTAGTTTTTTGTGTCATTGTGGACCTTTTATTTTGTGACCAGCCTTTATTTTTCTCCCTAAACTCTCATTTGGCTATTAATTAAATGCTCTTATGGAGGTATCAATAAAAAACCTTTTCATTAAAGTTTAACATTTAACTTTTAAAACAAATATTCAAAGTAAACCTTAACATTTAAATGACTTAGCTCTAACTTTAACCATTGTCTGTGCTCTGTATTTGAATGGTTTTTTGAAAATTTTACTAAATGACATGGCAAATACAGTGTATCTGGATTACCCATGTTTAATTGTTAGGATTTCAACTATGTGCACCTCTCCTCTTAGAATGAGAACGTTGTGAAATTTTTTGCAAGGTTTGGCTTTGATTGTACAACTTAACTCTCAGTAATTTTGGGAAGATGTGAATTGCTTACTGATTGTGGTGGAAGCCCAAGAACTTTCTTCCTTATGCTCTACAAGAACACTCATTAGAATCAAAATGCTCAGCTGATGTATATCGTTTTGCATTATGTAATGTCCCCGTTTTGGGATCATCTTATACTTTTCCCAAAATTTTTAAATCCAAAATGAAACAAAGAGTAAAATATAGTTGGAGATAGAATCCTCACTCAAGAATATGATGAGATAAGCCTTTTTTGGAAGCCTGCAACCAGATTAGATAACAATGTAGATAATGTACTCATATATCTTTATGTATATATGTGTCGATTCTACACAATAAATTTCAATGATTAGGTAGGAGGTCAACCATAATGAGGGTTGTAATGGAAGAAGTGATGAGGTGCCCCAAGAATCCTCTACTGTAGGTCCAACAACATGACCTTATCCTCTTTGGCCTCATGTGTTTCTTAACCATCATCGTGAGGTTGTGTATCTTGTGAGGGCTGTGCGACGTTCTCCTCCATCATGTCAATCTTATTACAAAGAATATTGGATGAATTAATGAATGAACAAGACTTTCATTTATAGTTTACAAAGAGGCGATGTTTCTATTATGAAACAATTGTTAGAATTATAAACATTCTAATATGTACAAGATTTACAATATTGACCATTAAATAAAATAGAAAGATATATATGGAAATATTATTCTAATACCTTCCCTTAATGGTCAATTTGTCTACAACACGAAGGAGCCCTCTAAAATTAACAAACTTATCTGGAAGTAGGGACTTGGTGAGAATATCTGCAGTTTGGTTTGCTATAGGAAAATACTGCAAATCCATGGATACATCTTCAACTAGCTGGCGGATGAAGTGACAATGGAGCTCAATATGCTTGGTTTGCTCATGGAAGACTAGATTTTCGGCAAGTTTGAGCACCCCTTGATTGTCATAGAAGAGGGGTGAAGGGCTTGCTTGAGACATGTGGATGTCAGAAAGCATTTTTTGAAGCCAAACTGCCTCACAAACTGCTTTGACTGTTCCTTGATATTCAACTTCTGTTGAGAAAAGAGATACAACTTGTTGTTTCTTACTGGTCCAAGTGATAAAACCTTTGCTCAAATTGAAGACATACCTGCAAGTGGACTTTCTATTATCAACAAAACCTTCCCAATCAAAATCTGTGTAACTGATGATTCCGGGATCTTTGGTTTGTCCATAGAGGATACCAAAGTCTGAAGTGCCCTTGACATAGCGTACGATACGCTTCGTTGCAACCCAATGATCTGAAGTAGGAGCTGGCATGAAGCGGGATATGTGCCTCACTGCATAGATGAGATCAGGTCTAGTGGCGGTGAGATAGATTAAACTGCCCATTAGTAGCCTGAATGCAGATTCATTCTCAACTGGAGAACTAGATATGACCGACAACTTTAGACCAAACTCCATAGGTGTAGATGCAGGTTAGTAGTCCCGCAATCTGAATTTGTCTAGCAGAGCCCATGCATACTTAGTTTGAGAGATGAAGATGCCATGAGATTGTTGCCAAACCTCAACACCTAAGCAGTAATGGAAAAGCCCAAGGTCGGTCATGTCAAAAGACTGGCATAAATTTTGTTTGATTCCCTGAATCAAAGATGCTGAAATGCTACTGATTATTAGATCATCAACATATATAACTAGAAGGATGATATCACCACTAGTAGTCTTGACTAGTGTTCCAAAACTCGCGGCGAGTTGTGCAGGTTAGCGGAACGTGCAGTGCTAGATGGGTTTTCATGACCCGTCGCCATGACTCGACGGGTCTTGGACCATGACCCGATTGACTTATAGTGACTTTGTAGGATTTCAAAGATCTTAATTAAGCAAATTGAGTGGAATAGCTGATCAGAAGGGATGAATAGTGCATTCAATGGGCAAATATTAGCTGACAAGCTTTCTAAGCTTAACAACTCACAACAAAGCATTGAAACTATTCTTGCTTTTAAGAATTAAGGACAATTTAGCTTTATTATGTTTGTGTAGTTTAAAGACACAATTTAGATTATATATTTTAATTGTTTATATTTGAAGCTTTAGTGATTATTTTATAACATTAAAATATATAAATATAGAATTGGATATAGTAATAGAAGTACCATGGTATTGTATTACTTCCCTTTTGTGGAAACACGGGATAGACAATTCCATAATTCACTCAGGGAACATGGGATAGACATTTGTACTTATGTGATGGATGTATGTTTATGTATGTGATCAAATTAGCTTCTATTTGATGATGTTATAATGTCTTTAAGCTTTATTCAATAATGGGTGCATGAAACAAGTTTTAAATCGTAGAAAATCTCTATTTTTTCTTTTTGCCGAGTCATAGCCGAGTCATCGGCGAGTCACGGGTCGAGTCGACCTTGCCGAGATATAGGCTAGTCCGAGTCATGGAACTATGGTCTTGACATACAAATTTTAGTCAGAAGAACTCCTTTGGAAACCCTGATCTTTGAGGTACTAGTCAATTTTCATGTACCAGGCTCGAGGAGCCTGTTTTAGGCCATAGACTGCTTTCACCATTTGAGTAGCTGGTGTTCTTTACCAACAACCTTGAATCTAGGAGGTTGCGTCATGTAGACCTCTTCTTGTAACTCACCATTTAGGAAGGCACTCTTGAGGTCCATTTGATGACCTTCCAGCCACACTGAGTTGTCATGGCTAGGGCTAATCTGATGGTTCTCATCTTTGCTGCTGGAGAAAAGGTCTCCTCGTAATCAATTCCTTCACATTTAGAGAAGCCTTTGGCAACAAGACAAGCCTTTGGCAATGAGACAAGCCGTGTACTTATCCAAAGTACCATCAATCTTGTATTTAACCTTATAAACCCATTTTCATCCAATGAGTTTCTTCTCTTGAGGGAGATCTTACAAACCCAAGTGTTGTTTTTCAGTAAGTTGTGATGCTCAATTGTCATAGCTTGTTCGTACTAAGGTATCCCTTTGGCCTCTGTGTATGTTTGAGGCTCATACACACTGTGAATGTTGGCCATGAAAGCAAACTTTACAGAATCATAAGGTTTGCTCTTCTTCCGAGCAGTTCTACTCTCGATGAGCTCATCGTCAAGAATATTGCCAATCGTCTTAGCCAACCATTTAGGTCGAAGAGTAGAAGTGTCAACATCAAAAGTAGGAGGTACAATAGGACCAAGTTCATCAAACAGAAGATTAGATGAATCCTGAGGAAAATCAAGTGGTGCAGCTGCGTGAATAGGTGATCCTGTAGGAGAAGGAACTAGTGGAGGTGCAGGAGCTGGAACAACTAAAGACCTCCCATTAGGTGGACCTCATGGAAGACCGACACCCAAGTCTTGAGCCTTGAGGGGCTGATCCTTAGAATCCATAATTGGAGGAGAGCTGAAATGGTTCTCGTTCCTCATCAAAAAACTACATCTCGATTGAAAAAGACAATATCTGTCTTTATGTCAATGAGACGGTAGGCCTTGTGATTATCACTGTAGCCGGTTAGCAGAAGTTTCTGACTCTTGGCATCCAACTTGGTGCGCTTAACATTAGGGATCTAGACAAAAGCAGTAGAGCCAAAAACTTTGAGATGACTGATTCTGGGCTTATGGCCTGACCAGGGCTCTTCTGTAGTCTTCTTAACAACGACCGTAGGATAGCGGTCGAGAAGATATATGACGATGTTGACTACTTCAGCCCAAAATTTCTTTGGAACACTCGTGTTCAAGCATAGACCGGGCCATTTTGGTGATCGTGCGGTTTCTTCGCTCAACGACACCATTTTGCTTAGGGGTGTAGGGTGTTGTTAATTGGCACTTTATGCCATGTTCACAGAAATGGGAGAAGGCAAAAGAACAAAATTCTCCCCCATTGTTAGTTCTAAGAGTAACAATATGTTGGCAATACTCTTTTTCTACAGATGGTTTGAACTTTTGAAACAAAACAAACACCTTTGATTTTTTTTATGAAGGAAACATACCCACATTTTACAACTTAAATCCTTAATAAAAAGTAGAAATACTTGGACCTAGTAACAAAAGGAGTAGCCACAGGTCCACAAATATGATCATGGACTAGTTGTAGTACCTTAAAAACTCTCTAGGAGTCGCCATATGAAAACGAAGTGTGATGCTAGCCTGACATGCTCCGCAAACTCCAATATTCTGGGTCTGGATCTCCGACAGTCCGATGACAAGATCTTCCCAAACAAGCTGATGAGAGAGATAATGCACATTTAAGTGCTCATACCGCCGACGCTAGAGTGTACTAACAGAGGAGCGCTTGGCGGCCATGGCAAGCTCTTGAGAATCACTATCAAGGATCACTAAGAAGACTGAATAGACCATGATCCTCATAGACTGAGTGTTCTGATCAAGGATGCTGTACTGATGTGAATTGAAGGTTACGTCTAGCCGAGGAGAATGTCTTGGAATTTGATTGATTGAGAGAAAGTTGGGAAAACTTTCCTCCATCCAGACTGATACTGCTCATCACCCTTTTCGACAATAGTGTACTCTTCCCCTCAAAAAATAACAGAATCTGAGAACTACTAAAAGTTTGTGAACCAATCCCGATGATGAGTGAAGTGGCGCGAGGCACCTAAATCAATATACCAAGCAGAAGATTTCACATGGTCTACAGGTCTTTTAGCCACGAAGTTGTAAAAGGCAAACTCGGTCTGCTCAGTGGGCTCTGCTACATTTGCCTTAGGTTGTGAACCAATTTGCTTGTCTTGTGCAGCCAAGCGATTACCACACTCAAGTTTCATGTGACCGTACTCATGGCAGTAGTTGCATTGAATGTTCTTCTTCGACCCCTTTGATGTTGGAGTAGTGGATTTTTGCTGAGAATACTGAGAAGATAATGATTTGGCTGTGAAGGCCTGTTCTTTGGAAGATGAACTGGTACTACTGCCGAATTGTTGTTTCAAGCGGTCTTGTTGTAAAAGCATTGTGCAGAGATCGGAAAACTTCAAGTCAACATTAGTTGAAGCAATGTTGAGAGTCTCAACAAAGTGCTCATAGGAAGACAATAGACTTTTCATGGCGATCACACTATGTCTTATTCCATTTTGCGTCCAATTGCTTCTAACTTATCTCAAATGTCCTCGATTTTATTAAGATGATCCTGTAGGGACACCCGCTCATCGATCATGACGGTGAAAAGCATGTTCTTTAAGAAAAACGCATGACTCTTATGAGTAGTTTCATGCAAACATTTTAGATGCATCCAAATTTCTGTAGCTGTTTTGTTAGAAGGAACTTGCGGTAGCTGATCAGTAGTGACTGAAAGTTTGGTGAATGTAACAACCTCGCAATTTTACTCATCAAATTTGTCTTGCTCGTTTTCTTCATCTTCAGGACGATCAGTCTTGCCCAAGACAATTTTGTCAAGACATCTGTATTCAAAGATTGTTAGCCTACGCTGCATCTAGGTATTGTAGTTGCGACCGTTAAACTTCTGGCTGCCATCTAATAGAATGTTTGTCAAAGACACCATTTGCATGCTTCCTAAGGAGCGAAAAACAAGAAAATCCGAAAAGGCAGAAAATTGATTGCAAAAACCCTAGGCATGGATCCCAAAGCAGAACAACGACAGATGCAAGTACACATTTCAAGGTAGAACAAAATTTTTGGCCACGGATCCCAATATATGGTGTTTGGAGGACCCAAAAGAAATTGAAAGAAACCTAGAAAACATTGCAAGAAACCCACAAAGAATCTGTAATCAAAATTTGAATCCGACTAAAATATCAGAGGGTTTTGAAGAAACCTTAGTCAGTTGATTATTCTGAAAGGAAAAAATGGCAGATTGTTTCAGAGAGCAAAGACAATGGCCAGAAGAAGAATCTGTCAACCACAAAGGGGTAAAATTTGTAGAAAGCCCTAAATTTTTTTCTGCAAAAAAAAGGTGTCGTCGATTTGCAAATAGTCGTCGTTAACAAAGAGAAACGAGGGCAAAAACACCGCACGAATGGAAAGATATATATGGAGATATTATTCTAATAAACCTCTTACCTTTTATGATTGAGGATTCGCTTTTCGTTGACTTCAATAATTGATCAATGTGTGGATTGTAGGAGAGCTGCAATAGTGTGCCCTTGACCCTCAACCCTAGGCCCAAGGGTAGAACCTTATCCTCCGTGACCTCATGTGGTCCTTAACCATCATCATGAGGTGGCCTCATGGTCCTTAATCAATGGCCCTTAAGCAACTTTACGAGGCACCATACCTAGTGAGGAATGTTTCACCGTTCTCCCTCCTGGCACTCCTTCCCTCTCAACATGAACGATTATTGCCAAATTTCACAGTGATGAATGCATGGATATTAAATTTAGGTATTTTTTAATTGCATATAATCAGGTATAAATGCATGTGTTCTTATCTATATATATACTCATGAATGCATAAGTTTATCTATTCTTTCATGCCACTATAGTCAAGTGATTATAAATAAATCCTTTTGCTGTATATGATTGTCTCTTGTTACTTATGTTATTGTTCTCTGCTGTCTTGTTTGACTATCTCTGGTGTACATTTGTTTTTCTTCTGCTGCTGCTCGATTTGATTGTTGTTGAATGATTGATATTCGTATGAATGATTGATTGATTGAGTGAATTACTTTCATTTGATAATTTTAGGTATTGACGAGTTATGATTAAGTAATTGTTGATTAGATGATTGGAAAGTGATAATATAATGAATGCTAGTTTTATATATTGGTGGTTGACGATTGAATGAATGTTGACTTGATAGAGTGATGCTTGATTGCTAAATTGTATCTTTTCTGAATTCGAAGATGAAGTGATGATTGTTAAGGATTTGATGATTATTTGCTTGATCTTGCTGATTGATTGTTTGCTTGATTTCTTGAGGGAGTAATGACTGATGGGTGAAGAATGATGATTTATAATTCCTGCTTCAATACTTTGAATGAAATTTCCTTTATAATTTATTGGTGAAAGGGTCACCGCCTTTTATAAGAATTGAGTCACCACTTTTCATTGTTGCCTTTGAGAATAATATGTTATTCCTCAAAGTGATCTCCCTTGGATGTCTTCCTCAAATGAACCCTTCTCCCCTTTATATATGCCAATGTGAGGGAGAGTCACACCTCTTCATCATGTCTGCCCCTTTGCAATGGTCACAACCTTTCATAACTACCACCTTTTGAGAGAGTCACAACCCTTCATCATTTCTGCCCTTTGAGAGAGTCACAACCTTTTATAATTACCACCTTTTGAGAGTGTCACAACTCTTCAGCATTTCTACCCTTTGAGACAGTCACAACCTTTCATAATTACCGCCCTTTGGAAGAGTCACAACCCTTCACCATTTCTGCTCTTTGAGAGAGTCACAACCTTTCATTTTGAAAGAGTCACAACACTTTGCCATTTGAAAGATTCACATTCATTTATTAATCCTTCCTTGATTCACATGCTCGTTTCTTTATTCCTGCATCCATTAAATCTTTCTTGATCGACATTTTCAAACTGTCTTTTCTTAATACTTCTCCTTTGAGTCCGCATATACTTCTCAATTTGCGTCAGCATATTCTTTTATATCTGCATATACTCTTCTTACAATTCTGCTATAAACTCTTCTTACAGTTATGCCTTTAACTTTTCTTTGATGATCTTTCCTTTTATCTTCTCATTTGTAGATCTGCTATAAACTCTTACCCCATGCTCCCTTGAAACACACTTCGTAACTTTTTAATATATCTTCAAAAGGAGGGCAACTTTCATAATGACGTGTCTTTCGCTAACAAAGAAAACCCTCAATCTTGATCGCTGCTTTAGCAATAATTATGATTGCAGTTCGTAATGAATGCTTTGGTTGGTTTCATAGTATAGTCGCTGCACATTACTATATCACTGCTGCCTTAACCTTTATCTCTTTTCATTAATTTGTCATTGCTGCTTGCTACTTATATCTGCTTATATGTCGGCTGTTACTTCCAAAATTAATATTTCATTCCCTTCATATATCCCCTCACAAATGAACTCTCCTCCCTTTGATATCTTATGTTGAGGGAGTTGCAACTTTTCATTGCATGCGTCGTGACCTTTCATTAATCTTAATTAACTTGTAATTATCTATGCTCCACAGAGTTTCCGGTACGGGGACGTTTTAGGGGACGGGGACGGGGACGGGGACGTGTTTCCGGTACGGGTACGGCTCAGAGCCAATTTTTAGGGAACGACAGGGGACGACTATTAAAAAAATAGGGGAATTTTTATATATATAGAAAGAATTCAAATATGCATAGCATAACATTGATAAACCATTCACCATAGGCATTTTAGAAGCTCAAAACAATGAATACATAGCAAATTAACAAAGTTCAAATACTTTCATTTTAAAAATATGGCGTACATATAGCGAAAATGCCCAAAGGCTCCAAGTTTCATGCATGAAATGACATAATGTCATAAAGAGAAGTCCAACTAAAATACTAAATAGTAAACATAGAAGTTCAACTCCATAATAATCAAAATCAATAATGCATCAACAAATAATATATGTCAAATATATAACTGTCCTCTACGAATCAAAATCAAAATCAGAGTCATCCTCTGAGGCACTCGTAGCGGCAAGATGAGGGTCCTCATCCAATCGAACCCCAAGCAATCCTGGAGGTGTGTCATCCTCAACCTGCATAGCATCCTCGGGATTAACATCCCAACGCAATGCTGGAGTCTGACGATACTGAACGCTTTGCCAATCCTGTAGCCGCAATGCACTGTGAATAGACACTAACTTCTCCGATCGTCTAGAGGAAAGGTTGTTCCTCTTGAGTGATTGGATAAAGCTATATGTGGACCAATTCCTCTTTGCAGCAGAGGAACTCGCAACTTGTGAAAGAAGACGAATGACAAGAACATTCAGCTCAGGTGCATCCCTACCATGCCACGTCCACCATCCAATAGGGTCCCTTTGAGCTAATGTAGCTCTATCCGTCTTCACCTCTGGTCTACTAAAGGTTGGACCACGAAGCTTCGAAAAGTCAATCCACTGTTCCCGAAGTCTACCAGCATCATCTTTATTGTACATTTTTGCAAGGGCCTTGAAGAAGCCCTCCTTCACCTGAGTTGAACAAATGAAAAACATATTAAATAGATAAACATATTAAATAATTAAAGAGATAATCATAAATTGAAACTTGAGATTTCAGATTTGAGACTCACCTCCTCATCCCTAGATGGAGCGACTCTCCCAGGTCTCGGTGCATACCATTTAGGATTGAAAGCATATGCTGCCATATGGAGCGGGGTGTTCATAATGTTCCACCGTCGCGTAACAATGGGCCTCAGATGCTCATCATAAAATGCCAAAGTAGGGTCCCTAGCATGAATAACATGCTTGATCTGCCCAAGCATGCTATCAAAGGTCTCATAAATCTCTCCAAGGCTAGGAGAGTCAGTGTCAGCATATCTAATGACCCGTACAATGGGCTCAATGAAGGAGCAAATGTATCTGCAAATGCAAGCAAGTTACAAGTTAAAAACATCATAAATTTTAAAATTCTCAATTCTTAAATAATAAAATCAGCAAATGTTAAAATCAGAAATAATTTTATTAAATCATTAATAACAATTTTCTAAGTTTCTTACCTCATTGTGGTCCACCAATGATCATCAAGGATTCTTTGTTTCACACTTCTTCCATTTGGTGTGCTAGATTCATGCCATCTATTCCACTCTGCATTGACCACCATGGACTGTAAGGCCTCTTGGACCTCGAGCATCCTCTCCAACAAAATAAAGTAGCTAGCATATCTAGTCTCCATGGGCTTGAGGATTTCTTTTTGGGAAAATGTCCTAACTAATGCAAGAGATGTGTGATGATTGCAAATAAACATTTGCACATCTCTAGCTTCAGACACCATAGCCTTTATCCAATCAATTTTCCC
Source organism: Thuja plicata (assembly GCA_018584345.1). Classification (NCBI taxonomy): domain Eukaryota; kingdom Viridiplantae; phylum Streptophyta; class Pinopsida; order Cupressales; family Cupressaceae; genus Thuja; species Thuja plicata. Next base: position 2,903,143 of record MU223161.1, read on the forward strand.
AATGTCCTTCAATGTGTTGTTCAATGCATGTACACAACAT
>MU223161.1:2904606-2914618 GCA_018584345.1 Thuja plicata
GCCGTCCCCCGACCGTCCCCGGTACCTAAATCAGTCCCCTATTTAGGGGACTTTGAATTTTGCAGTTTCCGGAACGTCCCCTATTTGGGAACGAAAAGGGGACTGTTAGGGGACGTTGAAAATCTGTCCCGGTGTCCCCGTTTCGTATCCGGGACAGGAACGGGGGTACAAGGGCAGGGGACGTGTCCCCGTGGAACATAGGTAATTATATTATATTATATTTATTTTAATTTATTATTATTTATTATTAGATCCTATTTCAAAAAGGGGACATTACACAGTGTTAGAAGATTCATTTCTTAAAAAATAAACATGGGTATAAATTGGGTTCAAAGCGAACTCAGAGTATGGAACCAGCAGTAGAGGTGTAGGAATCCATTAAAGAGTAAATGTGTAGGAGTGGGTTAAGGATGGTGCAAAGTGAACAAATGAAGAAGAATGGAAAGGGTAGTGCTTTAGTAAAAAAAATTGATGGGTTTTGATTGCTAATGATAGAGAAAATTGAACTATAGAAGATTTTATGGAGACGGCTAAGTAAGAAAGCTGAAACTTGGGAGTGGATTCAAGACCCAGGGACAAGAAGAAATTGTAGTAATGTAAACTCACCAAGGTTCCAAGGCAACATATATATTATAATTCTATCATGCTTGGACAGGAGGTAATGTTAAGATGAAGTTTTAACTGGTATTTAGTTTTGACCTGATTTAGAAGTATAAAGGTACTAGAAAAGATGGCTAAAAATGTTTCAAAGAGCTTGCTGGTCAGTGAGATGATTTTTTTGGACATCCATGAGAAGGTGGGCCTGCATTATCACTCTATAACATTGTGTGTGCTCATAATTTTAGAGGGATTGGGTGACATTCTGCAGGGATTTTGGGCACGTGCTTCAAAAGAAAGCAGCCAGGTTCACTGAAGTGGAATGCTTATTGTATTTCCATGTGTCAGCCTCCTTTTCTTTATATTGAGTTGTATTTTGCTCCTTATTGGTAAACTGGTTTATGTCGGATTTTTGGAAGTAGTTGTTGGCATTTCTTTTTGTCTTATTCGAGTTCTTAAAACAATGCTCGCCCAGAGGTTGCAAATAATATATTTATATATAGTGCAGGTGGTCAGCAAAAGTTTATTGGTTTTGTGTAAAACAACTAATACCAAAATGCTTTTAAAGAAGAAGGAATGATATCTCTCAAGTAACGATTTCAGATGATATGAAAACATTTTGGCATTTTCTCCTATGATGGAATTTTGATTACAGCCTACGCATAAAGTATTTCAAAGCAAATACAGGATCAAATAATCTTTTCTTCTCTCTGAAGAAAAACCCTCTGTATTATGGAAAATGTTTTACAAAAATGTAGTCATGACTAGGACTGATATGTCAGCTGCTTTCTATTGCTTATTGTCTTGTCTATGTAAGAATTCCCCCTAATTTCTTTTTTTTATTGAAAATTTCACCAATGAAATCACACAAAATTAAGAATGTGAGAAAATACATAGTTCCTTAAGCTGATAGAATTATTTAATATTTTTACAATAGGTTTTTCTTACTGATACGAATTTGATATGTCTTACAACTCGATCTCCTAGGGTGATACAATTTGAAGAATGGCATAAAAATCATAAATGAAGACCACACTTTGCCGAAGCATTGATTTATCATAAATATAATACATTAAGAAAACCTTGAACAGATTGCTTGCAGGCATGTGTAGATCTGCTGTAGCAGAAAATAGATAATAGCAGTCATCAGAAAGAACTAACTTGGTGCTCGTGGTAAGTGATTTTTCTGCTACAAAGAACCCAACACTGAGGCTATGGACCTCACAACATGGTCCCAGTTAGTGATATGCCCAGTTAGATGTATTTTCCTTCTTGATAAATCAAACCTGGCTAATAGTTGTCAAGAAACACACAAACGTAGTTGCTAATATGCAAGAGAGCCTTTGAAACAACACCCTGAGCATTTGCCTTCAAATCCCAACACTCGCAGTCAATTTCATTGGAACAGATTGACTCATTGAGCATAATGTCTTGATCAACCGACTCAAACTACCTGGAACATTCACATGGAAACATCACCAAAGTAATGCCACAAACCAACGTCAACAATCTTGGTAACTTTCAATCATTTTAGTTGAAATTCTTAATTGTTTTCAAATCCCAAATTTCCCAAACTCCATGAAAATCAGTGTGATTCCTGTGTAAAATCACTTAACCTGCTAGGATGGATCTTTCACCATCGAAACTATTGAATGTCGATGAGGGTTTTCGTTATCAATCAACTTTGGGAAGAACTCTTTACTCACTTCGATAGCATCTTGGTAAGTGTGCAACCTAAATGTATGAAAATGAGAGCCAAAATCTCTTTATATCGAGTTGGAGGGATAAGAGGCAATTTTAAAATTCAACTTAATTCATTTCCCTCAAAAAGGCCACTTACACAATTAAAAAACAACTTAAGTCCCAAGTTACCATTTCCTTATGTGTTCAACTTGAGGAAAATAACATCACTCTATAAAATTAAAACACTAAAGTGTGATATAATGTTACATTATAACTTTAGCGTAATGATTAAAATAATCCCAATCAATTTGCAGAAAACAGAGTAGCCGGAAACTCATCCGCCCCTCCTTGGGCGTGCGTATTCCCATATATGTATCCGTATCCATATTGGATACGGATACTATATGGCATGGATACACATCGGATTCCCTACCTACATGTGCCCAAAACTCCTTAATTTTTCAAGTCTACCAAATACTATGTGATTTGATCTTTTTTAAAATTTTGACATAAATCTTTCTTAATTTAAAACAAATTTCAATCATGCAACTTTTTTAGTTGGTATGAACAAAAAGATACACCAAATAAGGAAGACAAATGAATTATTTTTCTATTTCACCTACCCATATTTTTGGGTTATCTTCCAAAGCAACTCTACTGTTTTAAAATTTTGTAAATATTTAAATCAACTTGTAATATGTATGTAGCAATTATATGTCAATATTGCTTTTAAAGTAATGAAAATATCCTGTAATAACTTAGAAAATTGTGTTAAATATATGTGTATTTGTTTTTTATGAATGTTGTATCCAACCGTATCCATATTGGGGGTCTTAACTGATTGTCAAGATGTAACTGAAGCTGAAAAATGAAGTTGGGTGCCAAAATGGGCACTTACTAAAAATAGCTGCGTCCTCCAAGAATTGTGGGAACAACCCAGATAGCAAAAAACACTACAAAGCACTTAACCACCAACTAGGATACCAACTGAAAACCGATACAATTATTGGAAGCCAAGAAAATTGAAACGAAGCTCCCCAAGATTTCTGAAATCCCATAACCACTATTAATTAGCTTACAAGAATCCAGGAATAGGCTAATGAGAAAACATTAGTTGACTAGGTCCGAGAAGGGGAAATTGCAGTCTAATCCTAAAGTGTATCAAAATTAGGATTCATGGCATAGTACTTATATTTGATGCTTGATGTAAAGCACGTGACATGTTATATATTGTACTACAGTTTAAATGTATTTGTATGTAGCTGTAATGTGCTATGATCTTTTCCTCTTGCTAATATTTCTAAATCTAAAAGTATAGTTATGTCTGTACTTAAGTTTTTTTACTTTTGGCTAGATGGTATTGAATGTAGAGTGATCACTGACTCGTGCATAGGTTGTGGGTTGATGAAAGTCTTAAGTCTGAGAATAATTCCACTTAAAAAAAAGATGAGTGTGTAATGTATCTTTCAACTCTATGATTTGAAGGAGTTCGTTCCCTGTTGTTTATGCTAAGTATAAACCTGTTTTATGATTCTCAGTGTGCTTTTATTGTGTAATCATGTGTGCAGGAACGATCCCACTCTAGTATTGCCTAATGAGCGGAGTATGAAAGTACCAAATGTTGACAATTTTATTGAAGAAGGGAAAAAGGTGCCTGGAAAATACCGTAACATTGTACTTCATGGGCTAGGTGTGACGATGGAAGCTGAGAAATACACTGCGTCTGGATGGCCAGCAGTATGTAGTGCATCTTTAAAAGCATTTGCTGGAAAGGTTTCTGTTGACTACAGCAACCTAGAAGATGAAGGGGAACATGAGTATGCAACAGATTTAGATGATGAATCAGCTATTTTGACCTCTTCAGCAGTCAATGTTGGGGAAAATAATGCCAAGAACAATGTGGAGGAAGATCTATCTGTCTACGGAACTGCATATAAGGCATTTGGAGGTGGCAAACGAGGGAAGGAGGCATGTCATGCTTTTGCAGCTTTGTGTGAAGTGTCGTCAATCAACACTTTAATTTCCAACTTTCTTCAGCCATTACAGGTTGGAAAATACTTATTTCAATTTTTCTAGTCGTACCTGGATTTGATCAGTTCCATGTTTAGGTTATAAATGGTTTCAAGTATTAGTTCTGTGTAGCATATGCTAGGATTCCATCTAATGTCAACCTTAAAGTTCTGACATTGTCAAAATGATTCCAGATATTTTAATGGTAAGTGCAAGCAGTGGGTTGCTAGAGAAATATGCAGTATTCTTTAGAGTTTGTCTGTATGGCTTTTATTCTCCTAGCACAGGCTTCACTTAAGCACATTTTAGGGTATGCTGATCTCTTAGTCTTAATACAATGCATATAATCCATGTGTTCAGTTTCTGCGACTGAACCTAAGTTCATATTTCGATTGGTCCAAATCCTGTGGCAAAGAGTGAAACTCACGTCTCTTTGGCATGCTCCTTGTCATTGTGGTTAGGGCCTTGTAACTCCATTCTGTTGCTTTGTGGATGCTAATGGAATTTGCCTCTTGATTCATAAGGTCTTCAACTTATATTGACATTCTCTTTCCGTTATCACTTTAAACTTAAACTAATGGAAATTTGAATCATTTCATATTGTGCTCCTGAAGAAGTAAAAGCAAATCTTCTTGTAGAACTAATCAGGGAGCTCTATAAATATCCCATATCAAAATAATTGAACTGAATTATGTCTATGTTAATACTCAAACTTTGATGACATTGCAATATGCTTTGTTTTGGAAAGTGGTTTCCATGTTCAAACCATGCAACCACATGTTGACCAGTTATCCATTGTTTAAATGGCACTTTGTGCACTGTCTTCTCTTGGTTAACAATATCAACCTATGAAAAATTGAAATGGCCAAATCTCCTTTTTGCAATTATTAGCTATAACAATAAAGTTCATATTTTTCAATGACATTTTTATCTTTATCTCTGTTTATTCATTGTTGCTGCATTGTTCTGAACTTATGAGATCTAGGCTTGTGAGACTATCATCCTTCAAATCTCCATTGATTGGAAAATGGCTTCTTGCTAATTTTTGAGTTCTAGACAAGCACATTTTTTACACACTTGTTTGATCAATTTTGGCCCCAATTTTTGGTAGCATAAGGTTGAAAGAATGGATAGCACAATTGTCCAAAAAATGTGTGAATAATGCTCCTCAACCAATAAACCAACTGCTCTATAATTTTTGACATTTTCTATTATGATTTGCACAACGTTTTGAGGGCCCACTTCTTCAATGGCTATCATGAGAATGTTAGCAATAAATGCACAATTCTTCACTTCCTCTTCACATTGCACTACACCTTGTCAAAATTTGGGCCCTTGTACCCATTTGTAGCCTTGTTGATTTTTTCACCATTTGTTGCTAATATGGTGTGGCGACAACATTGTAAGCCAATCAATTTGGATAGAGACATGTCGCTCTGTGTTGATTAACAATCTCTCAAGACTTGGTTTGAAATTCCGTTTACAAAGGTCCCTTTGATCTCTTATGTGTAAGGGACACGAGTTCTTCTTTGGAGCTGGACAAAAATGGTTGGTTCTCTGTAGGTTGAAGATTAGAAGGTGTGGGAGAGGGCTGCATAGTTGGAGAGGGCTACAAAGGTTGATTTGATTTGCAGCCTAGTGCTTGACTTATTTTTTGTGCTCATTAATATGTGATATGACTTGTGCTTCAAGAATGGGTACACCACTCTTTACTTGGGTAAGCTTTGCTTCTAGTTTATAGATGTAGCACAAATAGCCTATCACTTGACTGTATGAACTTAATTACATAACATGACACCCATTACAAATCCAAAATTAACTCCCACCACCTGGAAGGTATTTTAACATAACAACAAATTTCTGAAGGGGAGAGGTTGGGTCTATTTTGAAGCGGGGTTGGCCAGTGCCCCTAAAACGTATTGCCATTGTAATATCTATGACAACAAAGTCAATAAACAGCAGATTCAACGAATTGAAACAAAAGAAAACAAAAATATATATACAATTTAAATCAGTTAAAACATTAAGCACGTGTCATAGAATGAAAACAAAACAAAAGGTCATGATCCCCGAATTGTCATAACATTAACAAAAAATATTAATAGTCATCAGTAAAACCATCTATCTGCATAGAGGCCGTCGATGACTCAGAAATTATTGGCAATATATTGTGTGGAAAACTGGAGTACAAACAGTTAGACTATGATGAGAGTTGAGAAACTATAATTAAATCAATTTCACTACTCATCGCTAATTAGCATGACAACAATTATGTTATGGAAAGACACCGATTACAATAAAGGTAGCTGTTAAATGATGCGATTTGTAAGTAGTCGTAATGAAGGGGCACAAGACATGTCCATGGGTAAAGTGATTTATCAGTATAGACATGTGGTATAAAATGATAGTTGGCATCACCTATTCAGGAAGGAATCAGATTATAATATATATATTTGGCATTCATTCAAAGGGAAGTGAATATATAAAGAAGTATATTAAATATTCTGCAGAAGGAAGTGATCAAAAGGGAGATCGATTCTGATCACTGGCAAGCAGCGTATACAGTAAGTAGTATGCTCAAATTTATATCTCAATCAATACTGATCTACAGAACATTTCACTTGAATATTATTATGAATAAAGGGACCTATATGTGGTCTGAAATATACTCTGTAATATTAGTATCAGGTGTGACAGTAATTTCAGAAAGACATAAGTAGATACATATCCGTTATGTTGTATTTCATTTATACATTCATATGCATACTTATCCATAATCCTTTAATAATGAGTATACTCTTAGCCCATTCCTTAATTACTCACTAACACCGTGAAGAGGATAGGCTGGTTTTGTTAGGGAGAGGCAGAGTAAAACCTCACAAGGGAGGGTGAACGCCAAAATGGGGTAAGGACATGCATCACATAAGCCTTTAGGGAGAAGTCCCAAGATGGTTATGAATATGTGCTCCGGAAATCTTGAGGGAGCCTACTTGCAGATTGGTGTCCAAGTGCCCTAAAGAGAAGTAAATCCCCATCCTTCTTAAGGTTGATGACTAGGAGAGGAATATGAAATTTGGGGTTTGAGTATGCTAACTATCAAATGTACTATGGATTCTTAATTGTTTCTTAGTTTAACTTGCTTTGATGGCATAGTGATGTATGATAATCATTGAAATTTGACAGCTTCCTTGTAGGGGACATGACAAATGATATCAGAGCTTTAATCCTGCTATCCTGTGAAAGATAAGTTAATGTAATATAGCCGAAGTGCTCAAAGGTTCTTAGAAAGAGAGAAATAATCTAAAAGAAAATTCTAACCCCACTCAAAACAATAACATGGATGAACAAAGGAAAAATGAATTTAAAACATTCATGGAAATGACTACCAAAGCATTAAAGGACCAAAACGAAAGAACAACCTAAGTACTTGTGCAAGCCTTGCAAAACATGGGTTATTCAATTAATAATTCAAGACCAATTTCCCAAATGGGAGAGATATAAGTTCAAATCATTCAGAAAATAATAATGGATCCTCTACATCTAGGATACTAGAGCGCTCTTTTCTACCTAGAGATGATATACCAAGGGAGGAAGAAGAAGTAAATCCACCCACCAACAATATCGAGGAAACGGCCATAGCATACACAAATTTAGACTCTGAAGTGAGAAGAGCTATATCATTTAGGGAATTTTGTGAAGCAAAGAGACAAGAAGCAAAAAGAACATAAAGGAGACGCCCAAGTAAGGATTTGAAACAAAAAGTAAACAAAATAATTCTTCCAAACTTTGATGGGTCTGATAAAATAACAGACCATTCATGGTTACAAAAGTTGAATACTTATTTTACCCTCAGCCCAATGACAGAATGGGATGCACTGCAATTTGCTATCCTACATTTAGAAGGATTGGCCCAAGAATGGTGGCACCATGGAACCTACACCCAAGGGCACAAAAATATTATCTTCTCTGATGAAGTCTCACAAGAATTAACTTAGATAAAAGATGATTACATAACTGAATTCCAAAGAATTGCAGTTTGAGTTTCAAGAATTGATGAATATAGGCTGACCTACGTATTTGTTGAAGGATTGAAGATTCACTTAAGGGATTGGTAAGTGCTGTTAAACCAATAAACCTAGATATTCCATAGAAACACCGTTGAGATTAGATACATCATCTACAAACATGAAAACTACAAGTAGGCATATAAGATCTCTCCACAAGAATGATGGGCACCACACTACCTTCATGTCCAAAAATGAACTTAGGAAAAAGGGTTTATGCTTCTATTGCCAAAAACCTTCAGGTCGGGGGCATATTTGCCATACAGGAGAACTTGAAAAGAGGAATTTGTGCTACAAATGTAAAGAGAAATGGAAACCAGGGCATAGGAATGGGAAGAGATGTCGAGTCCAACAGATAGAGGCAAACTCCAATGAAGAGACTGTTGAAAACGACAACAAGAAAGAAAAGCATGAAGATGAAGAATGTGAAATGATAGCTACCATCTCTCAAGCTTCCAAGCACCTTCTATTCAGGATTAGAAGCACCATCAAAGGACATACGGTTATCACTCTAGTAGATGGTGGGGCATCCCACAATTTAATTTGTGAAAAATTAGTTGCAAAGGAAAAACTAAAAACCACGAACTTTTGAGGATTTACTGACACCCAGGCTGTAGGAGCTCTCGTTAGATGCACTAAAATAGTTCCACAACAAGAGATCACATTAGGGAAACACTCCATTAAAGAGGACATTGACATAATATTAGGTGCTCCTTGGAATACTTCCTACAGTGTTTCCAAATGATCTTCCTAACTTAAAAATTCATTTCTAGCATGAGGGTCAAGAAATCACCTTGGACGGGTTATTCGACAGTACCCCAAGGATAGTTTCTTGCAAAAGAGTAGAAATAATCTTTAGGCATGGGCTGCGCAATGCATGGTTTTGAACAAATCTACTCCACAAGGTTCAGCTGTACTCATGGATATCCAACCCATCCCCAGAAACATAAAAGTGTGCTCAATGATATTCCACCTAGTTTACTTCCCAAGAGGGGAATTGAACACATTATAAAATTGGAAAATCGGGCAAAACCAATAATTACTATGCCTTGTAGAGATCCCCAAAAATATAAAGAAGAGATAGAGAAAACCATTAAAGAACTTTTAGAGATGGAAAATATCAAACCAAGTTCAAGTTTTTTTGCATCATTAGTAGTGCTTGTTAAAAAGAAAGACGCTACAATGATAATGTGTATAGATTGCCAAGCTTTGAACAAGAAAACTATAAAGAATCACCACCCTCGCCCTAGAGTGGATGAACTTATTGATGAGCTTTCACGGGGCCAAATATTTCTGTAAGATTGATCTATGTTTGGGATATCACCAGATAAGAATGTGAGAAAAAGACGTTCCAAAAACAACTTTCAGATGCAATTATGGACATTTTGAAATTTTGGTTCCTCCATTTGAATTGACAAATGCTCCAGCTACATTTTAATCCCGCATGAACCATACTTTCAGGAAGCAATTGAGGAAATTCCTATTGATATTCTTTGATGACATATTAATATCTAAGTTGCCGGTTCGGATGTAGGTTCGAGATTCGGGTTCGAAATTTGTCCAAATTTTTTTTGGGCTGGGTTCGATTTGTTTTAGGTTCGTTCGTACAAGAATTTTTAAAATATATATATATATATATATATATATATATATATATA
>MU223161.1:2914676-2936513 GCA_018584345.1 Thuja plicata
CCACATATATTGTCGTAGCATTCACAGTCCAGTGTCCACCCACAGTCCAAAGGCAAAAACGTAGCATTCACAGTCCACCCACAGTCCAAAGGAAACAATGTAGCATTCTCAGTCCACCCACAGCCCGCTCCAGTGAGGAAAGATGTCTTCTAATGGACTTCCGAGTAAAAAACGTTCATTCGTTTTGCTCTATGTGCTCAGCCATTTGTTCTGCTCTGTGTGCTAGTAAAAAATGTTTCGCTAAAAGTCTAAAACCGCTGCATACAAAAAAAAATGCGACGCTTTAGGGAGTAACGCGAAACAAATGAATTAAAAACCAATAAAAACAAAGGGTTGAAAGTCAAACGAAGTCGAAATTCCCGCAAATTCAATTGAAATTCGTTAAAACACGTTGAAATTCGTTCCGGGTTCAGCTGTCATTTTCCAAATTCATTCAAAACGCCTCAAAATTCGTCCAAGGTCCATTTTCACGAATTTTGGACGAATTACATAGTAAAATGTCAAATTTGTTACGAATTTGGATCGAATTTCGAATTTCGGGTTGCCAGGACGAATGTGGTAACTTAGATTCAAAAACATGGGATGAGCTCCTTAGACATATTGATGAAGTTTTGGAAATTCTTGAACAAGAATCATTATATGCCAAAGCATCAAAATGTGAATTTGGTTAGAGGAAATTTTCTATCTTGGTCATAAATTCAGTGAATAGGGAATAAGTGTGGACACAGAGAAATCAAGGCTACTAAAGAATGGCCCAAACCAAGAACCCTAACTCATTTATGGGAATTCATGGGATTATGTAGTTTCCAAAGAAGATTTGTAAAAGGATTCTAAAAAATTGCAGCCCTCTTTAGTGGCCTAAACAAAATGGGATTGTTTGTTTGGAATGATGTAGCCCAACAAGCCTCTGAGAACCTAAAAGAAATAATGAATTCTTGCATTGTTCTCGATGTTCCCGATTTTACACTAGCATTTGAATTGGAATGTGATGCATCCAGAGAGGGCATTGAAGCAGTCCTCATGCAAAATAAATATTCATCGCTTTTGGAATGTGATGCATCCAGAGAGGGGATTGAAGCAGTCCTCATGCAAAATAAACATTCATGCAAAATGAGTCTCCATTCCTCTTTTAAAGCAACAACTATGACTCTTCAGATTCCCTTCTGTCTTTTCATATTCATACTTTGTCACTTTAAATTAATATATTCTTTTAATAATAAAGTGGCATAGTAATAAACTATGAAATCTTCTGGCAGTAAAATGGATGACCAAACAAACTGGGAAGATGGCATGTGATAGCTTGCCGGAAAGCGCTTGGCGATATGCTCCAAGTCCATGATGCAGAGGTAAGGGTGGTGGACAAGGTTTTCAGTAAGTGAATGATTCAACCCAAGAAACTCAATGCTTCAAGAGACTCCAATTATGATTTCATCCTCCCCAATGACAAACAATGATAGAATAGGTCTATTTATACTGGATTATAAAGGATTAATATGGTTAATGGGTTTACAACAGCACCCAACAGTTAAATCTCGAGCAATCTTCCTGAAACTCTTGTTCTTTGCTTAGAACAACCACAAATACTTGTAATCCTTAACAAACTAAGTAGAAACAACCTTTGAACAACCAATCATAGCAATCTACAACCTCTCATATCTTTGATTCATTAACTCAATCTTAGAAAACAAATAAGCAAAAATACACCAGCTTGCTGCCCTTTGGATAGACCTGTGCACAGTCGTAATAACTTTTGAACCCGATCAAATTTCTTCAATCCCTTCGGTGAGTTTGGGTGCAATTAGGTTCTCTTCATTCTGTCGTAAGCACATAAAAATCCAACGGTTCAATCCCAAGATTTTGCCCCCGCATCAGACTGCATTTTCTGCACCCTTCATTTCTGAATTTTTACCCTTTCTCCAAACCATGATCACTCTTTCTTATTATATCTGCATATGCTTGATTAAAGGATTATATTACAATGTTAGGTAAGTTACATTCCATGGATTCTAGGCCTTCGAGTCCATGGAATGTTTAGTTTTTATAAGAAAACTCAAACTGTTATTCAAACTGTACAGGGACAATTCTTATTACGCTGTAAATGGGAAAACAGTCATAGTAAATGACTTTCAAAACATTCAAATATGTTTAATGTTACCTCTCCAAGAACTATGGATGTTGTGCAGACTTGTCCTCAACAAAACTCACATGAAACACTGCATTTAAATCTCCAAAATGATGAAAAATCCTGTTTTATTGAAGGTTAAAATCCCTGTACGTACAATCCCAGGCTTCTCTGCCCGTACAATGGCTTGATCATGCAAAATAAACTTTCTATAACCATAACAACCAATTTTAATCGGTTGAAGGTTTAGTTTATGCCTAAAACACTCTAAATACAAATTCCCTCCAAAATACGTTTATAACCGTTCATATTTAAATATTTGAATTTTCAAATAATGAAAAAAGCTTTATTGAGTGCTAAACTCCAACCCAATGACCTCTAATGCCTTAAACTTATTTAGTAACCTATGCTAGACACTTGGAACACAATTTGATCCTTGGACACTTTTGGTCCACTTACATTCACATATTGGTCCTTGTAAGGACATTTTGACATATTTCAAACCTTGATTACATTGTATGCCATAATAGGCTTTAACACTTGCCAATTGATTGGCTTTGGATTTTGATGATATAATGCAAGCCTCTTAACTTCCTTGTAGGACTTTAAGGTCTTCAAGTCTTTGGTCCTTGCTCTTGGTGCCCCTGCACCAGACCAATACTGAGATGCCAAGAAAATTGAACTCTTACTATAAATAATAAGTATCTGGAAACCCTGCGGAAACTACTCTGATTGACTTGAAACTGGAATTCCCTAGGGCAAATATCATACTGACTCCAGCCAAACCCTGGTTAGCCTATCGGGGCAAGATAAAATGGCTAACGATGCAATAGAAATAATGTGCTCTAAAAATGAGACATTACAAATCCTCCCTTCTCGAAGATTGCTTGCCCTCAAGCAATCGGTACCTGCATGCTATGACCAAAATGCGTGGGTCCCATACCAACCTCAAGTAAGTTTTCCCACTCGGCTTTTGTGCTATCTTGACAAAATTGTGACCAGTGATGTGAAGCTACTCAATACTCACCCAAAACAACAATGCATCAGTCATACAAATACCAGGATCCCAAACGATCAGGTTGACACAATCACCAAATATGAGTGAATCGAAAAGTCTCAAGATGCAATCAAAACTAGACATCCCTTCATCAGCAAGAGGTAATGCAAGGAAAAGTATATCACCCAACATGCAATAACTAAGAGCTGCCCATCCTGAACCGCTGATGTAGAAACCCAACTGCTCAACAGCTAAACTCACCCCGTCACTCCAGTCTGGTGACCAAGGCTCATCCCTAGTAACTGGACCTGGGTCCCAAATCCTGCAATCAATCTCATCCTCATCATGGGGTTTGGAATTATCTTCCTCATCTAACTCAAAAAGGGGATTATCAAATGTCAAATCAGCATCCACCTCAAACAAGAAATTGTCAACCGACTGAAAGTTATCCAATCCATAAAGAAGTCCGGGATGATCTAAAGATTTGTTATCTGATTTTTTGGGACAACTATCCAACTCATAAGTCTGCTGTATGCTATGAAGTTCTTGAATCACTCCCTGAAAGAACTCAGACCTTTGTTTGTTGTCCTGTTCCCTGTACTAACTAGTGGCAACAATCTGATTTCTTGCTTCCTGAAGAGCAAGATGTGTGTGCTCCAATGTTTCCTGAGCAACATTAAGCTCTCTGTTGAGCTTATTAACCTCATCATCCTTATTCCTCAACTGCTCAACATATTCGCGATTTGAAAGTAAACATAGATATTCTGATTTGAAAACCTCAAATGCTGTTTCGACCCCCTGTAAATCAGCAACACAAGACTCGCTCCCTACACCAATTTGTCCTCCTTCCCTTTGAGCCTTCCTGCAAAGATCCTCAATAATCCTATGAGTGCTATCATGATGCACAAGAGCTGCAACAATGACATCATCACTAACTTTCAGGTGACTCTTCAAAGCATGCTTCTCATTATTGTCATTTTGAAATGCATTCTCTAGTTGGTCATCCAAATCCTCATTATGCATAAGTGATGTGCTGCTATAGAAATCACATGATTCCTCATATCCTTCACAGGTGTTATCATGGTCACCATAGGCCTCAAACCGATTTGTATGAAGAGGTAAGGTTGCTGTTACGTCATCCAACAATTCCTCTTGACATGAATTGTTAAGGGCATCCAACTGGTCGTCACAATTTTTAACCATATCTTTTCCCTGCACAGTACCACAAACTTGTTCAAGAGACCAAGGCCCTTGGCATGTAGATCAAATCTGCCCTCTTCTCGCTTTGTTCTTGCTCATTTTCGAAGATCCTGTAATCTGTATGCCTACTGATATTTGCTCAATTTCAGTCATAAAATTCTTGAATCTCTCATCCTTATGCTGAATCAATTCAGTTGAGAGCTCAAATGCCACAGGTGAGGTCCTTTGTTCCCCTCTCCAGATTGCCAACAAAGCTGATTGCTGCATATGTCATTGTCGTCATCTAAGATCAAGGACATGATAGTTTTTATGCAAGTCTTCACCTTGTTTGGATGATGCTCCCTGAAATTACTTAGGAGGCACTGAAATAAATGTTGAATCATCTTATTACAACCAAGGTTCATCATGTGAATATAAATCTTTGTTCTTGCCATAACTTCCAAGATTTTTGCCTGCTTACCATAGGTAGGACTTTTATCATTACTTAGTCCTAAACTGTCCACAATCAGCTGTAATACCTGCTTCCAAATGTGATCGGTATAAGGGGTAATAGAAGTTGTAATCCGTGTGATCTCACTGAGACATGAAGCAACTGCAAGCCTAACATCTTTATGTGGATGTTCCATAAACCCGCGTTAGACCAAAACAACCATTGAGGGCTGCATAGCCCAATTGAATAGCCTACAATCAGAGTGGTCTATCCTAGATAGATAAGAATCTATCTCATCTAATTTGGCAAGCATATGTCCCATAACTTTCTTACTCCCCAATTGCCATCCAAGACAACATAGTTGATTTCCTATCTCAATTTCATTTCGTATCTCCCATAGTTGTTCACCATAAAATGTGTTATTGAATTCTTTTGAGAATATAGGGCTTTCCAAGGGTTCCATTATTCAAATTTCTCTAAGCTTCAAGCAATGGACTGAATCAACTTCTGTAACTGAGAATTGCAGTCGTCACTATAATATTTCTGATTTTCCAACACTTTCTGAGCAATCTGTGTAAATCAACTGCGAATCTCGGTCTGGTAGTCTCGTTAAATTTTAACACAATTTTGAAATGTAATAGTGTATCACTATCTGTTAAGTTTTTTCTGATTCCCTCCGCTGAATTTATTTTACCACCGTAATATCACTGTACTATTAAAGTTTAAACCATTCAACTGCAGGGGTTTGTTTTTAAATGCAGTTCACTTGCAATACCATATGTGTTTGAGAGGTGTTTGTTGTATAATATTCAGTGTATTCGAGGAGACATACACAAGGATACAATATAATAACCGGATTTTAATAAATTCCCACTACTAGCATACAACATATATTAAAACAAACTCTCAGAGTAATGCGAAATTGGAAGAAAGACACAGTGGGTCTACCTGGCTCTACGCCGGTGTCTCAAGACTACAATATCAAATCCAACCTGTGTGATATCACTATATAATGGGGAGGCTGTTGCAATTTTCTCCTCTTCCTGAAAGTAATCATCAAAGCGTTACATTGATCACTAGAGCGTTATCAAATAGAGAATACTGCTTTCCTTTCAGAATATGTTCTCAAGCAACTCTTCCACCTTCAAGATCTAGCTGGGACAACTTCAGAAACACCCAAGCACTTGAAATTGCTTACAATCTATCATATCTCTAATATGGATTCTCTGTAAGTGTATAACCTGAGAGGTGCATGTGTACCAATAAAATCCCTCAAACCGTCCACAAATTTAATCCAAGGTTTTCAATCCACACACAATAGCGTAGGTAGAATGACTGAACCGTTTCAACCTTCAACCAATTACCAGACAAAATGCTAAGAAGAAAAGTTCCAATCGTCAACAATTGACGTGAACCAGGCAGGGTAAAATGAAATGTCCTTAACTTGGTGCTGCTATGTCTCACTGTTTACTGGCACCCCAAAGATCCTTGCGTAACCATTCCTCCACTATCCGCGCGGTGAAGTTAGCTGTTGTCTTACCCGCGTTGTGATTCCCAACATGCAATAATAATATAATATTCGATAAACTATTCACTAGATGCACATGGTCTGCGATTTCCAATATTTTCTATCGCCACATTAGGGAGAGCGATTCATCCAATCACCGCTATAATGGAGCCAGCAGATACAAATGTTACAATGGACTTATAATTCCTTCCTGAGACTCCCAACGCAAATAGAAGCCTTCTCGATTGGAAAAATTCTCTCACTATTTTTTCAAAGAGATGTGATTCTCATACTAGATAGTCTGTTTCCGCTGTAATCTTGTAACGACAGTGATTCATTTCAAAAAACCTTCCAACTCACGCGACCACGATAGAGGTGTCACAACTTCTAACGCCACTATATGCATTCCCGTGACTCCCTACTCTCCCGTCGGCACCTCCTTGCCAGTCCTGGTATCCTTTACTGTGCGTCGACTGTAGTTGGAGCTATGCTCAGCCCGTGTGTCTCTCTCCCTTGGCGTTCACACCACAAAACGACCCGACATGGTGTGTTGGCGTCTATTTCTAGCTACATGTATGTTACCAAGGCCACTCAAGTCGAGGCTGTCGGTTCCCAGCACGTTTGCACCCACCTTTCCAATGCCAGTCACGTTTTCATCTAAACGTTACCACCATGTCTCGCAATATCGGTGGACAGCTTCTTCACCTGCTCGACCACCACTGCAGGTGTCTTTCAATGAAATATTGCTTGATGTCAATGTGTCCCTTGACAACTCATCCCATGCCTTGGCAGATATAACGCAGCAACACTAATAGCGTTTTTCCTCCCTTCCAAGGCTGTCTCCAGTTTAACGCGACACACTGAGACCTCACTTGGCTTGACGTGGATGTCCAGACCCGTGCCTGACTGTGGATACCAATGAAGTTTTAAGTCATTAGTCCTTTGTTGCGTAAGCAGGCTGTGTGACTGCCAGCCTTAGAATGTGTAATGCGAAAGTCCTTCGCTATTTGGGAATTACTTCCAGAAAATGCAACTCAAGGCATGGTTTGGCTGAAAACTCCAACTCGAGACCGATCTCTTTGTTGCGTGAGCATTTTGCTGAGTTGCTTCCTTGAAATGCAAGCCACGTTTTAATCTTTTATGATCAAACTCTGAAAATGTCTATTCTCTTGCTTGCTACGTCTGAAGCTAAGAATGTCTATCCAATAACACTGAATTCCTTTACTCATAAAATCCTTGTGTAAATATGCTTTTGAATAAACTCCATAGGCTGGCAGGAAAACCAACTCTGATACCACTGAAATTCCCAAACCGGATATTTTTCCCAAATTTCTTCAAATATAACTCAGAAGATTTAAATAAATACATCCATGCAAATAAGCCATTGATTCACAACAAATAACCAGCAATAAGTTCCAATAAAACCCTCAGCAAATATTATTGCATTATACAACAACAATACAATAACAGTGGGATTTCAACAATCCAAAAATCTGAACTACAATATTCAACAGTAATATCAAATGACAAGAACCTGGAAGTGCAATGGTGAACTCCGTCGCGAATCCACCTCAGAGATGAACTGGGTTTCCGTCCAATCCACCGAGAAAGCCTGAAGGTTTCCCTCCGCCGGTTTCAGAATCGAAAGCTGGAAGCTCTCTGGATTCTCCAAGAGAAAATGAATTCATAAACTAAGCATATCTCAAATGAGTCTCCATCCCTCTTTTAAAGCAACAACTGTGACTCTTCAGATTCCCTTCTCTTTCTTTTCATATTCCCACTTTATGTCACTTTAAATTAATATATCCTTTTAATAATAAAGTGGCATGGTAATAAACTATGAAATCTACTGGCATTAAAATGGATGACCAAACGAACTCGGAACATGGCGTATGATAGCTTGTCGGAAAGCTCTCGGCAATACACTCCAAGTCCAATACTGAGAAGCCAAGAAAACTGAACTCTACCGACTTACTATAAATAGTAAGTATCTGGAAACCCTATGGAAACTACTCTGATTGGCCTGAAACTGGAATTCCTTAGGCCAAATATCATACTGACCCCAGTCAAACCCTAGTTAGCCTATCGGGCCAAGATAAAACGGCTAACGATGCAACAAAAATAATGTGCCCTAAAAAGGGGACATTACAATAGTGATGTATGATAATCATTGAAATTTGGTAGCTTCCTGCTAGGGGACATAACACAAAACAAGAGAGTTCGTTTGTGAAAAATATATCGGAAAAAAATTCAAAAACTCGAAAAACACCTCAGCTTCCTACTAGGGGACATAACACAAAACAAGAGAGTTCATTTGTAAAAAATATATTGGAAAAAAATTCAAAAACTCGAAAAAGACCTACCTCTTTTGGAGAAATCTTCGTCTACAATCTCCTTGGAAACAAATTAACTCTTGAAACTCTTTAGGAATAACAAACCAATAATATGAGAAATGCTGTTGTTTTTTGGCTTGAAAATGTATTGGAATCTACATTTTAGGGATTGGGGGGAATTTTTGGCTTTTTAGTCAAAGTTAGAAATAAAAAAAAAATTAAAAATTTGCCACTTCTGTATCATTACCTGTCAGTTTCATTCGAGGGTCAAGTAGGTTCATCTAGTATGGACCTATAGGGTTGGGGAGACCTTGGACAACTCTCGGGTTGGGTCAGAATCAAAACCAAATTGGTAGGCCCTAGGGCCCAAACTGGTAACTCTAAAAAATAATAAGTAAAGATAAGATCTTACCTTTCTAGATTTAATTTACATTAGAGTTGTTTATTGATGTGTTGTGAGAAGGATGTATATTAGAGCATGATTGAAAAACCATTTAAGTTTTTAAAGTTTTTTGGTACTTAGAATATGCAGTGAAAATTATTTGTAGCCATGAAAAACAAATTGTGGACACAATTATTATGAGAGTTTTGCCAATTCTTTTTTGGCGAGTTTTGATGAAAACTTGTGGTGAGTTTTGACAATTACTCTCTGGTGAGTAATACCACAAGTTAATCAACTATATGTCACAAGTACTTGCAAGACATAGGAGTATTCTTAGAGTTTTGCAACTATGATAGATTTTTGTTCTCACTCATCCTATGGTTAATGATGTCAGCATATTGCAAAAGATTGGGAAAGTAGGTTGTGAAGAGGTCTGTCTTGGCAAGATAGGTTTGTTGTTTAGAGTATACAAAACAATTTTCAAGGGATTGCTAGTAGAAAGGTTGATGAGAAAGGCAAGGGATGCATATTTTTTGAATTCAAGGACAAGGGCTTTCATAGCTTTAACAATAATGTACACAATTCTTGTAGTAGGCTACAATTTTATATCTTATCTAATATGCTACCCGAGGATGCGTCCCTGACTCTAAAGCCCCCGTCCCCATATCGGAAGTGATCCGGGGACTTGGGTTCAGCTAGGGGACATCCCCTCCCCGTACGTTTTTCCAAATTCAGGTGGAAACATTTCAGAAATGCAAGGACATATGCAAATTTTTTTGGGGACATCTGTTTGTACTGGGGTTGCAGCAAATAAAAAACGTATATTTTTGAAAAGTCTCATTATTTTCCAATTTTAAAGTGGGCCCCTCCTCTCAAGTTTACCCTAACACGCTTATTAGTTTTCTTTTGGCTCATTTGTAGCATTTCTCATAGCAAAAAGTAGAGCAGCAGCAAGTGGGTTTGAAGAAGCCATTGAAGGAGCAGCAGCAAGAACAAGTGCAAGAGATAGAAGGAAGAGAGGGAAAATCTCTTGCTCGAAGCTTGGAAGAGGCAAGTTACATCCTTCCAAGCTTGAAAATCTCTTCTTGTTGCATTTTTCAGTATTCAATCTTAAAGAAAATGAGCAGTGGTGAGAGTGGTGGTAGTAGTGACAATGCAGTTGAAGTGGGTGGTGAAAATAGAGGTGAAAGTGTTGAGGCTAGTAGTGGACAACAACCTAACTTTTTAAAGTGCCCTTCAACAATCATGGGAATACATGCAAAGGGCCCTTCAACAAGAAAAAAATTGTTCTCTAGTATGTTACACCTAAGAATCAAAAGAAAAAAATCTTAGGGAATAGGGTGTGGGATTGTCATGTTTGTTTGGATGACTTTAGAGGCAGCTACACAAGGGTGAAGTCTCATTTTTTGGGTATATCATGCCATGGGGTTAAAGCTTGTCCAAAACTAACTGAAGATGAGAGGGTATATTGCCATAGATTGCACACGAAGGCTGAAATGGGAAAACAAGGTTTGGAAATGCCCACACCTTGTTTTGCAAGTACACAATCATCTAGCCTTATGCTATCCACTATTGATAGTAGTCATGCTGACACAAGAGGCAAGAGGAAGATGAGTGGTGATAAGTGAGCATAGGTTGAAAGCGTGTTTAATGTTGAAGCACAAGAAGCCACAAAGTCTTTCATTGCCAAATTCTTTTTCGCCATGCTATCCCATTGCATGTTACTCATTGCTTTTATTTAAAACAAATGGGGAAAGGTATAGCTACAATTGGTCCCTTATTCATACACCTCGAATATTATAAGCCATGAACTACCCTCCTAGACAAAGAGTATTCCAAAGTTAATGTGTTGTTGGAGGATATGAGGCGAACTTGGGTAAGGACAAGCTGCTCTATTGTGATGGATGGGTGGATTGATGCTAGGCATCGGTCACTCATCAATATCATTGTCACATCCCCTGCTAGTTCTTATTTTTTGAAAGTTGTGGATTGTTCAGGGAAGCGTAACGATGCAGACTTCCAGTTTACTATTTTGAGAGATGGCATAGAGGAGGTTGGGATTGCTAATGGTGTACAAGAGATCACAAATTCTACATGTTTGTGCAAATCGACTGGTTTGATGGTGGAGGGTGCTTAGAGGCACATCTTTTTGACCCCTTGTTGTGTTCATGCATTGAACAATGCATTGAAAGACATAGGGAAGATAGAATGGGTGAAGCAAGTGGTGGCAGAAGCTAGAGAAGTTCAAATGTTCAAACTAGTTGCTCTCACTTGCTCTCTCTTTATGTCCTTTTTAAAGGAGTTCCTCAAACTAGTTGAGACAAGGTATGCCACTTCATTTTATTAAATTATTTTAATATATGGAAACAATAAGAAACTAAAATTTTGAAACTCCAAACATTGTTAAATGTGTATTCCAATTACATTGAGCCTTATAGTTATATGTATTATAGGTATTCCTCTTACTTCATCTTCTTGGAGAGGATGCTTGAGGTGCATGAGCCTGTATCATTGATGGTGGTGAATCCAGAGTGGACTTCATGGCCTAATTCAAGCTCTCAAGGAAAATCAGTCAAACAAAAGATCCTTGATGACAAGTGGTGGATCACATTAAGGTAATAAGTTGCTGATTTATTTAAAATTAAATATTAGATTGCTGCTATGTTCCACGATGTTTCGGGGACGCGGACGGGGACAACAGGGGAAGCATTTCGTGGACATTCCTAAAGAGCCAAAAATAGGGGATGACAGGGGACGACAATATACATTTAAAAAAAATATATGTTTGTGTGTGTGAATTTTTCAAAATATATAAAGATTTTATAGATCGAGAGAGGGAAAGAGAGAGATATGTCAATAATTGATAACAAGAAGACAATATGCAAATAAACCACCGATTCACAAGTTACAACAGTAGTATAACAATATAAATGATAATAACAACAATATAAATCAATATAACAACATTATAACAATAGTCCAAGACATCAAAACCATGGTCTATCAATATAAATATCCAAATCAAAATGTCTCAAACATGTATCCGGAAGTCTCAACCATCAAAATATAATAGGCTACAATGACAACATATGAAAGTAAGCCTCATTCAAGCTATCAATATCCAAAGGCTTAGAATCATTTGAGTCACTATCTCCCTCTAGCAGAAGTGGATCATCCAATGGTAGCTCGACCAGTCCTGGTTGCACCTCCTTAATTTGAATTTTATCATTCACATACACGAATTCTAACGTTGTGGGCCCCTCACACTGTGGCTTTGGCAAAAAGAATTAAAAAAAAGTTCATTTTTTTTTGTTTTTTAATGCCAAAAATAATCCAAATGTGTGGGGGACACTTTTTTGTTTTGGGGACAGATTTGGGACATTTCAAGCATCCCCTAGGCATTTCGGGGATGACTAGTGTCAACGGATGTTTCCTGCCGTTTCTTGTAGTTTTTTGAAATTGGGGATGGCTAGGGGACGTCCCCTTTTCATCCCACTGTCCCTAAAATGTTTTGGGGACAAAAACGAGTGCCCTAGGGATAGGAAACACGTCCCCATGTAACATAGGATTGCTGATTTTCATATTAAATTTCTGATTACAATTGTTTTGATCTTTTCGTTTGCATTTTGCAAATATCTTTGCTTTGTCATCTCACCCATTGTAGATGTCATTATAGATGCCAATACAAACTCTCATATTCTTGGAGAGATATATGAAACATTTGACAGTATGCTTGGGAAGATAAAGAAAACAGTTTTGGCTAGGGATCCTACTTTGGGGTTATATGAGTAGCCTATTAGGCCCATTGTGACGCGGAGGTGGAACAAAATGAACAACCCACTCTATATGGTAGCCTATGCTCTAAATCCCTAATGGTATGTAAAAATGGATGGGAGAGTGCCTCGATGTGATGATCCAGAGGTATTAGATGGGTTCACGCAGACCATTAATAAGATGTTTGCAGAGGAGTAGGCTTCCATACTTTACACACAATTTCTTGGCTTTACAAAACTTCGAGGCCTAACATTGAGTAAACCATAGGCGCGGTTAGATAGAGTTATATTGGCTTAGAGAGATTCTATTGGATGGTGGACATGGCATCGAAGGGATACACCACAATTGAAGGTGCTTGCCTCTCGCCTCCTTGCACAAGTTGCCAGTTCTTCTGCTGTAGAGAGGAATTGGTCTACATATGGCTTTATCCACTCCATCAAGAGGAATAGACTTTCCTCTAGACAAGTAGAGAAGCTAGTGGCTGTGCAAAGTGCTCTTTAATTTCACGATCGTCAAACTCCAGAGTATTGGCAAATTCCAACTTTACGGTGGGATGTTGATCCTGAAAATGTGGCCCAAGTTGATGAGGAGACACCATTGGGATTGGTTGGTTGTAAATGGTTCAGATATATGTATATTGTTAATGATTTGTAACTTCAGTCGGATTAATCCTATCGATGAAATCGTATGCATGAGTAATCTCTATGGCTTTCCATATAATGCTGATCATGGATATCATCAACGCAATTAATAACTTATGAGTTATTAATCATATATATATATATATATATATATATATATATATATAATAAAGTATAAATTGCTTCTTCATATATATATATACACATGACTGAGATTAAATATAATTATTAATTATGCTGTTGACATTAGTCCTGCAAATTGGTGATATTAATCATATGTTGAATCGATAATGAATATTGATTATATACTAACATGTTGTTAGTAACTCATATAATGAATCAATGAAATGCATCGATTATATTAATAATGCTAATCGATATTAAGTATCGATGATATTCTTGCTGTTAATTGATATTAAGTATCGATTGTGTTAAATCTGGTTATGATATTGATTATCGATGTTGATATTTATCATATCACAAATCGATTATGAGAATCAGTTCATATTTTGTCATGGTCGATAGTTATTACTATCGCTGATTAAGATAACAACACAGACATTAAATTAATGGAAGGGTATGAGAGCATGAGATTATGTATATATATATAATATCTTTGAATCGTTATTATATTAATTTCTCCTCATAGTATTTTAGATATATATCTATATATATTATATCTCACATATTAAAACTTATATATATATATATATATATATATATATCTTCAATAGTTTAGTCTCATAGTATTTATCTGACAAAAGCTACAAAACATCAACAGAAGGGTATGAGAGCATGTCTCTACGTAGAGACATGTCCCTATGTAGACATGTCTCCTCACGATAATATATATTATGATTGAAATCATTCAAATGTCAGGTACAACAATCGAAAGTGGAAGACAAAGATACATTGATCTCCTAAACATAATAGATGCAGATTGACATTGATTCATCTTGAATTAATTGTGTCACTTATATATCAGCAGCGATCTACATAGCAAGTTGTCACATACATCAATCATAGTTGTGAGATAGTAATCTGAAATAAAATTAAAATTCCTACTATATTCAAAATCTGATCAAACTTTAACATGGTATCAGAGCTAGCGTGAGGAAGATAAGATCAGATTTACAAGGAGAAGCAATCTAACTACCATTAAATTTTTTAGAATCCTATATTCAACAAAGTGGTGAATGGTGTTAGACCCGAGGATCATCTCGAACGAGCTGCAAATTTTGCTTCTTGGAAGTTTAGAATGATGCTTGCACTAAAAGAACACGAGTTGAACACATTTGTGGAGAAGGCAATACCAGAACTTGATGAAGAAAGTGAGAAACTCCAATGGACAGGAAACAACAACAAAGCCATGAAATTATTGGTGGATGGAGTGAAGGATCATATAGTTCCTATTATCTCAAAATTAGTTACTGCATATCTAACGTTCACAACTCTAGAGAACATGTATGAGATAAACAACTCTTGCTCTAAAACAACAACTCCACCATATCAAGATGAACCAAGGAGAGACTATCACCTCATATTTTATGAGGATAATAAAGTTAAGGAATTAACTATCCACAATTGGTCACACATTTGATAGCAAGGAGTTAACCATGCTGGCTCTCAACGAGCTTCTTACGTCTTGGTCATTGTTTATTCAAGGGATAAGTGCACGATCTAAACTTCCCAAATTTGATCGTTTGAAGACCGACTACATACAAGAAGAATCAAGGTTGATCACTAGAGGGATTGGGTTAAACTCCACCAATAAGACATGCAAGTCCTAAACTATCAGTCTCACAAAAGAGGAAAGGAAAATAACTTCTAGAAGAAGAAAGGCAAGGACTCAAATGGAAAGCGTTCATTACAGAAAAAATTGACCTATCTAAAGTACAATGCTTTAGATGTGACAAGTTTGGTCATCTTGCTGCGAAGTGTCCAGATAGACCTAAACCTCAAGCCTCTATTGTAGAAGTCAGTAAGGCAAAGCATGGACAAGGATTCCGAAAGATTTGTATTTTTTTCAGCTCTATCGAGTCAAGTATCTACCAATCTTAATACCTGGGTAATAGACAGTGGAGCATCTCGACATTTAACAGGATTTAGAGAGCACTTGGACACCATGGTGGAAAATTCTGATGAGGAAGTCACAATAGGAGATGATTCCAATTACCAAGTGAAAGGAATCAGGACATGCACCATTCAACTAAAATCTGGCATCTCTCTTAAATTGAGAGGTGTATTATTTGAGCCAGGCATCAAACGCAATTTGGTTTCCATTTTAACACTTGAAGACAAGGGATACCAAATCACCTTCATGGATGGAAAAGTCCTAGCTTGGCCTAAGAACTCAAAAATCAAGAAGGCACATACCATCGGAGTTCGACATGGATGTCTTTACAAGCTTTGCACTTCTTCCTCTTAAGCATTAATCCATGAATCTTCTAACACGTGTGAATTATGGCATAAAAGATTAGGGCATCTCCATTTTCATGGTCCACCCTCAATAGAGAAAATGGTGATAGGAATACCTAAGCTGAGTCAAGAACATGAAGGGATCTGCAAAGGGCGTGCCTTCAGAAAAAAGACTAAGGCACATTTCATAATAGCGAGAGTAGATCCAAAAATGTATTAGAAATTGTTCATTCTAATTTATGTGGACCTATGTCTGTATCCTCTTCAGGAGGATTTTTGTAGATGACTATTCTAGGAAAACATGGATATATTTCTTAAACTGTAAAGAGTCTGATGAAGTACTTAAAAGATTTAAGGAATTCAAGGCTCTAGTAGAAAATATATCTGGCAAAAATATAAAAACCCTAAGATCAGATAATGGAGGGGATATGTCTCTGAGAGCTTTAAAACTTTTTGTAATAATGTTGGGATTAAGAGGGAGTTCATTGTTCCATACAACCCTCAACAAAATGGGGTAGCAGAAAGGAAAACCAGAACTATAGTAGAAGTAGCCAAAGCCATGATGCATGACCAAAACCTTCATACCTCATTCTCGGATGAAGCCTCTAGCACTGCTGTTATATTCAAAACAGATGTCCTTGTTGCTTTCTTGGTAACAAAAGCCCAAAATAAACATTTACAGAAAAAAACCTGACATAGGTTATTTAAATTATTTTGGTTGTCCTGTTTACATTCACATTCCTAAAGAGAAAAGATCTAAACTAGAATCCTCTGGGAGAAAGGGAATCTTTGTTGGGTATAGTGAAACCTTTAAAGCCTATAGAGCTTATATTCCAGGACAAAGACAAATTGAACTAAGCATGGATGTAATATTTGAAGAGGATGTTGCATTCAAAAGATCTAAGGATGTCAATGAAAGAGATGATGAATCTCCTAAATACAATGAAAAGGATCACTCCTCTGAGATTCAGAGGGAGACCCATGAACCAATGGAAGACAATAATCACATTGAACCTATGGTCTCAAACAAGCTCCTCGGGCTTGGTATGAAAGGATAGATCACTATCTATCAGGGCTTGACTTCTCCAAGAATGATGCAGATCTGAACCTTTACTTCAAGGTAATAAATGGAGATATGTTGATTCTTATTCTTTATGTTGATGACTTGTTGATCACAGGGGAAGAACATCTCATCATCAAATGTAAACAAGATCTTGCATCTGAATTTGACATGAAGGACTTAGGGCTTCTACACTATTTTCTTGGCTGAGAAGTATGACTACAAACTGATGGTATTATTCTAAATCAAGGAAAATAAACTATTGACATTTTGAAAAGGTTCGGAATGATTGATTGTAAACCTATGTCCACTCCCATGGAGACTCACTTACACAAGTTAAGAGAAGCAGCAACAAGCTCAGAATCAACAGATTCCACCCTCTAGCGACAGATGATTGGGTCATTGATGTACTTGGTCAATACTAGACCAGATATTTTTTATGCTGTAAATGCACTCAGTCAGTTTATGTGTGAACCAAAGCAGTTACATTTAGTTCGAACAAAACACATTTTGAGATATCTTCGTGGTACAATTGGATATGGCTTAAGATATAAGGATGCAGATCTAAACTTACATGGATATATTGACTCAGATTGGGCTGGAAGTATAGTGGATCGTAAGAGTACCTTAGGGTGTTGCTTCAACTTGGGATCAACTATGATATCCTGGTTCAATAGGAAGCAATCTTCAGGTGCTCAGAGCTCCACAAAAGCTAAGTACATTGTAGCATCGATGGGAGCACGAGAAGCAGTATGGTTGAGAAAACTTCTTGTAGGATTGTTTGGACAATCCTTAGACCTTACCATCATCCACTGTGACAACCAGAGTTGTATAAAGCTTTCGGTGAATCCAGTATTCCATGACAGATCTAAGCATATTGAAATTCCTTATCACTATGTTAGAGACATGGTGGAGAGAAATGTGATCCAGTTGAAGTGTATTAGTACAAAAGATCAAACAACAGACATTCTCACGAAGCCTCTCGCCAAAACGAAGGTAGAATAGTAATACTTAGAGGTAACCTTGGTTTGGTTGAAATATAAATTCTGAGATTGAGTCAACATTATTGATTATTGTATTAATACATTCTAAAAGATATTTTTTGTCATGTGTCTAATTTCATGACTTTATGGGCGCCTGTGTGCATCATTAAGAAGTGAGGACATCTAAATGATAATCACTTGTATTTTTGGTAGTTATTGCAAGGTGATGACTTCACAATAACTTTACCTTCTATCATGATGGATATCATAAGGTTGATATCTGTGAAAATGTCATGATAGTCTATATCTCTTAAAGCAATATCAACTGAGTGATGGATATCATGAGAATTGACATCTATGAGTTGTATTGTTGAGATATCTCATTGTGGATATTAAGTGTATTAATATCCGTGCATATGCCATGGATTGATATCCCTATGGTAGGCATCATATGGTTGATGGTTGTGCACATACCATAATGGATATTGTGAGTATTGGTGAATATCATAAGTCTTGATGTTTGTAGACCATTACTCCTGATATCATGAGATGATATCATTATGGTGGATATCATGAGATCTGATATCCGTGGATATGCCATAACTTCTGATATTACATTGAGATGATATCTCCCACACTATGTGTGGTTCTATTGTATTTACATTATGATCATCCTCCCTAGCTAAGAGGGAGTGTTAATGATTTGTAGCTTCGGTCGGATTAATCCTATTGATGAAATCATATGCATGAGTAATCTCTATGACTTTCCATATAATGCTGATCATAGATATCATGAACATGATATATATATATATATACAAAGGTTATTAATCATGTATATATATAGACATATATATAATAAAGTATAAATTGCTACTTCATTATCATATCTATGTATATATATACATGACTGAGATTAAATATAATTATTAATCATACTGTTGATATTAGCCATGCAAATTAATGATGTTAATCATATGTTGAATCGATCATGAATATCAATTATATACTAACATGTTGTTAGTAACTCAATGATTTGATGAAATGCATCGATTCTATTAATAATGCTAATCGATGATATTCTTGCTGTTAATCGATATTAAGTATCGATTGTGTTAATGCTGGTTATGATATTGATTATCGATGTTGATATTTATCATATCACATATTGATTATGAGAATCAATTCATATTATTTCATGATCGGTAGTTATTACTACCACTGATTAAGATAACAACAAATACATTAAATTAATGGAAGGTGTTAAGTTTTAGGATCGCTGCAAATGTAACAGAACTTTTTATATTTTTTATGTTTTTTCAAATGCAGTAATCTCCCTTTCATTTATATTGAGAATGAGGCTAGGAGAGACATGTACCTTCATGGGACATGTCTTTTCATTATTATGAGATCAATATAATGACAATAGATTATGTATATATATATAAATAATATCTTTGAATCATTATTATATTAATTTCTCCTAATAGTATTTTAGATATATATCTATATATATTTTATCTCACATAATAAAAGTTATATATATATATATATATATTCAATAGTTTAGTCTCATAGTATTTATCCATCAAAAGCTACAAAACATCAACACTCCCTCTTAGCTAGGGCAGATAAACACACGATATAATATTATTTCAGCGTAATATCAAGAATGACATGTTTAAGAATATCTTTGATCAGAAGATATTCACCATTATATCATCTCATGATATGAGGAGTAATGGCCTCAGAATATCAAGTCGCATTATATTCACCAAGTACTCAAAAAAAATGTCCATAAGGTATGTGCACACGTATCCTCAATGATACTTACCATATGAACATTATATTCTTGGTCTTTTTAAGGAAATTAATCCACCATGCAAGATATTCATGGTCTGTTTAAAGAAATTAATCCACCATGCAAGATATTCATGGTTTGTTTAAGGAAATTAATCCACTATGCAAGATATAATCTATCACGATCTGCTTAGACATCATAATGGAAAATTTAAGTTATTGTAAGATAGTCACCTTCCAATAACTTTAACAAATACAAGTGATAATCATTTTGAAGTCGTCACTTCCTCATGATGTACACAAGGGGCAGGCACATTAAAAACATGGAGTCACACACATTAAAAACATGGAGTCACACACATGACATCCACCATGCCTCAGCGCAGAGGGTGGAAACAAGGGATTTCACCTCGGACTTTTCTCACATTGAAGAACTCATTGAGCAAATATCAACTTGTTGATCTTTTCATCCAAGATTACTTAAGATAAAGTGTCAGATTCCCTCTGAATCTGATATCAATCTTCTGAGCTCCTCGTCCAAAGTTACCTCTGAAGTGTTAGACTTCCTCTAAATCTGATATCAATCTTCTTTTCCTGCAAGAGCGTCCCTGAAAAAGATCAAGGCAAATAGCTCTTATAGTACGTATATAAATACAAATAAGAGAGAGACTATAATGAGTAAATAAAGTAATACTCAAGGATAATAGATACTTATCTGCACATCAACATCCTTGATACAAGTTGCTACAATGAGTGTCCATATGCAACAAACCATAAAATGTCTATAAAGATTGAGTTTTCCAAAGACCCTTGCCCACACCTATCTCTCTTGCTAACAGCCTATTAATGTGGTGTTCCCTCACATTGAACAGTACTTTAACTTTCACTGTCTGACACTTTGACAATCCACTCATATCTCTGCAACTTTAAACAAACTACCCTTGACTTAGGGCTCAAAATCTCTACCAACCCCTACCAAACTCTTAAAGCACTCCTTTGGCTTATTAACACTCTACTACAATTCACTTGACCTTATTCTTTGCACTTGGTGTGGACATAAGTCTCCAACACAACTTCACTCACTGGATTTCACATAGACCCGTACACAGTCGGTCATAACTTTTGAACTCCACACTTCTGTCCAATCGCTCCGGTGAGATTCTTCGCAATGTTTTTATCACCAACATATCCAAAATGCAGCAAAATCCAACGGTGTATTTGTGAGATATGGTCCCTGTACTAAGACTATATTTTCTGAGACAGTCACACATTCGCCATCAACAAACTACTCTCTTACATTTGCAGCCTGGCTCTGATACCATGTTAAGTTATATGATCGCTGCAAATGTACTAGCACTTTTTATATTTTTTATGTTTTTTCAAATGCAGAAATCTCTCTTTCATTTATATTGAGAATGAGGCTAGGAGAGACATGTCCCTTCATGGGACATGTCTATTCATTATTATGAGATTAATATAATGACAATAGATTATGTATATATATATATATATATATATATATATATATATATATAATATCTTTGAATCATTATTATATTAATTTCTCCTAATAGTATTTTAGATATATATCTATATATATATATAGTATCTCTCACATAATAAAAGTTATATATATATACATATATCTTCAATAGTTTAGTCTCATAGTATTTATCCGACAAAAGCTACAAAACATCAACAGAAGGGTATGAGAGCATGTCTTTACGTGAACCTTGTTCACGTGGAGACATGTCCCTACGTAGATGTGTCTCGTGATAATATATATTATGATTGAAATCAATTCAAATGTCAGGTACAATAATCGAAAGTGCAAGACAAAGATACATTGATCTCCTTCACATAATATATGCAGATTGACATTGATTCATTTGAATTAATTGTGCCACATATATATCAGCAGCGATCTACATAGCAAGTTGTCATGTACATCAATCATAGTTGTGAGATAGTAATCTGAAATAAAATTAAATTTCCTACTATATTCAAAATCTGATCAAACTTTAACATATATGGTGATTTTAAATTTTATATCTTTACAATCTTGTCATGTCCCCATTTTGGCTGACATCGTTTGGCGTGCCAGATCAGTCTATCATGGGCTCTCGTAGACTGGTGGCGATGTGGAGAGAGTCATTTTGCAGATCAGTTGGTCATATTTGCTCTTGGAGA
>MU223161.1:2950323-2977991 GCA_018584345.1 Thuja plicata
ATATATATATCCTTTCTTGGATCAAATGATGATAAGCATATACAGAAAATAATGCGAGTCACTTATCCAATCTGCAATCTAATATATATATTTACATATCTGTTATTATAATATATATATATATATATATATATATATATATAATGATTAAATATATGTCATATATATATTGAGATTATATATCTATATATTGGACTAATATGAGAAAATTTTGAAAAGACATAAATCTGATCCAAAATTAACACTTTTGATCCTTTATCTTTCCTTTGTTTGAAGTTTCCTTTCTTACCCTTCTTGTGGGAAAGAGAGTTTAGAACATGTATATCTTCGTTTGTGGAGTTATGTCCAATCCCTCTTTTGATTAGCCTTGACTCTTCTTGAATGCAATCAGTCTTTAGACGATCAAACTTAGGAAGTTTAGATTGAGCACTTATCCCTTGAATGAATGCTTCCCAAGATGTTGGTAGTCCATTGAGAGCCAACAAGGTTAATTCTTTACTGTCAACTGTATGACTAATAGTGGATAGCTGATCTCTCAGTTCTGTTATCCTCATGAAGTAAGATGTGATTGATTCTCCTGTGACCATTTTCACATGATGGAGTTGTTGTTTTAGTGCAACAACCCTGCTTGTGTCATTTATTACATACATGCTCTCTAATCTTTTGAACATGTGATAGGCTATGTCTAATTTAGAGATAATTGGTACAATGTGATCTTTCACAGCATCTACAAGCACCTTCATGGCTTTATTGTTGTTTTTCATCCATCGAAGTTTCTCACTATCTTCATCAGGTTCAGGTATGACTCCTTTTACAAATGTATCTAATTCATTTTCTCTCAAGGCAAGCATGATTCTAAATTTCAAAGATACAAAGTTAGAGGCTCCTTCTAATCGGTCGTCAAATCTAACACCAGTCAACATTTTGCTGGATAGAAGGAACTCTAGAAAAATTTAATTGCAGTTTGATGATAACCTCCACCTATATAAATCTGATTGGATCTTATTTACACTAGCTCTGATACCATGTGAATGGATCAGATTTATGTATATGGTGATTTTAAATTTTATATCTTCACAATGTAGTGCAAAGATATACTTAATAATTATCGAACTTTACCCAGTTCGATATATCTGAGAATTAATTGTTGTGTATAAATGTATTCTTGTTCACCAATTATCGCTGGAAGTATATCCTCTTGTTATTATGATTTACTGTATTGATTTGCAGATGTCTATTTCACTGTTATCGATTGCACTGTGTGGATATCTTCACTGATTTTTAACCATACACAGCAGTGATCTAGGAGAGGGATCAAATGTTCAAGGCCGATAGGCCACTTATACATTTGATCATATTGGTTAGAATAATCCGACCGAAGCTACATATCGTTAACATGGGTTCTGTTGGATGTGGTGGAGCATGACAATGGCAATGACTCAGAGGAGCAATCTGATTTTGGTGTAATGTTGGGAGATGCAAAATAGGAGCAGCAGTGTGTTTTGTTTTTTTGTATTTTGATTTTTATATTGTAATTGAACATGAAACTATATGGTAGCAGTTTAGCCGTTGGGCATTTTGTATATTATTTTTTTAATATTACATGCATATTGACAATGAATTTCGAATAATAAATGCATATTAAGAATGACTATTGAAATGTTGTATGTTAAGGTTCAATGATGTTTAAATGGCACGCCTTATCCATGTTTTCATATGAATGTAATGTATATATGCAAATTTCCCTATATATTTTAAATTTTCCTTATATTTTACATAGTTGTCCCCTTTGCGATCCCCAAATATGGCAAAATAATTTGCCGTCTCGGAAACTCGTGCCCCCATCCCCTGCCGTCCCCGCCTCAGAAACTTGGGGTAACCTTGCTTATATATTCCAGCTACACTAGAAGTTGAATGGTCATCTAAAAGTTGAATTGGGTAGTCATTTTCATATTGTTAGATATGTACATTTTGATTGAGATGAATAGTAGAAACTTTCATTGAATGTCTTTTCTGTTTGACCAAGTCCCCTCTATTTGTGAATCCTTTCTTATATCACATTCTTGGTCCTGACATTGGTATCAAAGTAGGATGAACTTGGCCTGAAGGCGAAGAATGAACAAGAATAATAGGTGATTTTTATTATTTTCCTTATACCTCCAGCTGTCTCTAAATTCTTGTCCATTATTTGCAATCCCTTTTCGTTTTTATTCACTCAACACCTATTGCAACTATCTCTTTTTCAGATCTATATAGACTTGGTTTTTCAAAATAAGCTTTCATCATTGTGATTGCATCAATTGAACCTATTTGCACTCTTATAAAGCCATTTGCATAAGAAATAGCTCCAATTTTAATAGAAAATGATCAAAACTCCCTTCCACAATGTCCATCAGACTACAAATTTTATTAATTAACCTTTGCATATTCCATCTCCAAGTGGAATAGCTTGTGAATCTATACTAGATGAATTTGTAAGTTATCATTTTGACAAATTAGGCATTCACATTGCTATCTATCTGTGCTTAAATTATCTATGCATAAGTTTTCAAGTATGGAGCAAAACAATCATTTGATTTCCAATCAATATGGCATAGTGCTTGTGTGAAGGCTTATCAATCAGTAGCTTTTACTGTTAATGTTTTGGCCTTTACGACAAAGATCAACACATTGGACAAAGTGGCAATAATAATAATTAATATATTTGATATATTATTGATATATTTAATTATGATAAAATCAATTGGATAATAATAATAAATATAAAAGGTTATATTTATTATTAAGGATTGATTTTAATAATTAAATATGGAGCAAATAATATAAAAGAATATATTATTATTATGGACCCAAGTCGGCCAGTCCTTGAAGGAAAGAGTTATGACTCTTGGAGAGTCATCATTATGTATAAATAAAGAGAGTAGATCTGCTCAAGGAAACCACCGAAAACATAATGTGATAAGTACTTGAGCAGATTTATAATTGCATACATTCATAGTATTTTCTCCTCTTCTTGTGTGATTTATATCAAACCTATTGGGCGAACTTCATCAGCAAATTAGAGGATCAAATTAGAAGGAAAAGAGCGGATCCAAAGTACAATTTGGAGGTAAATTAAAGGGCAGATAATGAGCGAATATAGGCAGATGTGAGGAACAAATTTGGGACTGCTAAATAGCGAACTAGGGCAGCGAGTTTATGGCGAGTTAGATCAAAGGGTGCAAGAGAGTTTGGAGATCAGTTTAGGGCAGGCTTGAAGAATAATCTTCACACTTTTACCTAGCAATTTTGAAAGAAAAAAACCGGTACTATCCTTCCATTTTCTTTGTCTACTTTGCATAGTAATTTGTTTCAGTTTTTGAAAGACCTCTATAGATTGTATATTCCTTGCTATTATCTGAAAACATTAACATTTACTCCTTAGCATTCTTCCCCCATTGAAGATTATAGTAGGGTTTTGAGCAATTAAGCTGCAAGGATTCTTTTAAAATCCAGTTAATGGGCGTTTTGAATCATTCACAAGTTTTCAATAGATTTTTAATGTAGAGATTTCTTTATTTGTGGCTTCATTTTATAGTTCTACAAGCTATTTTCATCGTTGTGCAAGGTACACAATATTTGGGACAGTTAACGAGTTTGACATGACCATGATACGTGGGCAAAGACATTTCTTTCTAGGTTAATGAGTTTCATGATTAGCAACATGGTGTTCAAGTGCTAAATGAGGGATGATAATGGGTCTTATATTTTCAGCATCATGAATAGTTTGAAACTAATTAGCGTTAAACATGTTTTGAACTTTATGGGCATGAATAATATGAGTGGTCCAATAAGGTAGGAAGCTTTATTGAACATTTTTCACAATAATGACACAATCAGAGAAAATCATTGTAGCGTAACTCTCATCCAGGGTCTTCAATGACGCATACCTTGGAACAATAATCTCTACTCTAGAGCTGGCATATTCACTGAATATGTTGTACAATAATTCCAGAATGACTCAATATTTTAGGTGACAGAGAGGCTATAAAATGTAGACTACTGCAATGCCAAATGTTGTAGTTTATTTAGGCAAGGCAAAACCTAAATTTTATATTTTTTCCTTTTGGGGTAGGCAGTTATTTGTTTTTTTTTGATCGGTAAAAGGCCGTAACCAAAATTTTATTAATATAAATTATAATTTACAGAATCTCCATTCACTGCGGGCACTGGTAGGAAAGAATGGAGAAGAAAACCTCCAGTCTAGCCCGGGACCAAGGTCCAAATCATTATATTACATATACTTATGAGGGCATTCCCTCATTTACAAGAAAATGGAAACGAGCTATTTTTAACACTGAGACCATATCTAAGAGCACTCCATCACATGTTTTAGTTTTTGGCCTTACAATTGCCCTATTAATGCCTATGCCTTGACCTGATTTAAAAAAAAATGGGAACCCTATACATTCTGAACGAAACCATGATCTAGGTCTCTAATCCCTGTCCTGACCCGTCCAAGTTTAAGTTGTTCCTGTAGACAAATACAACTACAGAAGAGATACTTAACAAACCAAATTTCGTTAGTCCTTATGATAAATAACTCTGTAAAGGTCAGAATAAACTACCTTATCAAGGAGTTCTTGATTACTTCTAAGTTACATCTTTAGAGTAGAGTTAATATACATATGTTGATCCATTTCTAAATAACATAGCAGCTATCAATTGGTCCCCATGTTTTAATGACTAAATGCACATCCCCATTCTTAGATGCAAATATCTCTTTTGACTTCTATATGGACTTACAATAAGTATGAACTTTAATTTTGAGCTATACCAGAACCAGTTCGCATAAAGTATATATCTGCATTTGTATACACACCTACACAAATATATATATTTCTATATATATATATATATATATATATATATCTCTATATATATATATTAATGTATGCATATTTTCCATGAGCTAGGCATCTGAGCCCTATTCTAGCTCGTCCAAGTTTAGGCAGTCCCAATCGGCATATTCATGTTCAAAATAAAAAGATAAACACCATATTTCGTTAGTCCTTCTGATAAAATATCCCTGTAAAGGTTAAGATTAAATACTTTATTAGGAAGTCTTTGAATACTCCTAAATCTTTAGAGCGGATTTAATCTACTTGCAAAGATCAGTATTGATTGTCATTTCTATCAGCATGGCAGCGAGCAATAATTCCCTATTTATTGAAAAATTGAAAGTGTATCCCTATACTCAGATGCAGATAATTCTTTACCTATCTATAAAGCTTATTCATTTAAAGAGACTTAGTTTCAGTTCAAAATACTTATTTTAACAGATTTTTAAAAAAAAGGATAGGCCCTTCCCAATCATCTTAATTTGAGACTATCATTATCTATATTTAACAGACACTATATTTCCTCCCAGATCCAAATGTTCCTACTTAATATATCTTCTCTTGTCATTGGCATGGTTAGCATTGATGAATCATATGATCTAAAACATAGAAAAGTGATAGATTATACAACATAACTAACCTTGTAAAAGCATAACTATCTCTAGCGGCGAGCCAACTTGCATGAATATGAATGACTCTGTCTGTATTGTTCTCATACATACACCTATATATATATATATATATATATATATATAAATATAGGTATGCATATATCTATTTACATCTTCCATTGTTCGTAGCTGCTATCATGCTTTGTATATGTATATATATATATCATGCTCTGCTATTAGGAGGATATGTGTCTTTATGCTTTTGTAATAGTTTAAACCAAGGTCATGAAATCAACATGGAAATTTCTTACCTAAGTTATTACATACTTTCTTATGTGTTGACTTCAAGATAAGAGATTACCATGATAACCTTCATCTGAAGCTTTCTATTTTCCTTCTATCTTTTAATATATATCTTGTGTAGCGACATGTATTTATATGTTTTCAAGGCCCCTGTTTCCAATCTTTCAGAGTTAAATGTAAGATTCCTATATAAGTTTATTCCATTTGTCATATTCAAATTATCTATAATTACTGTGCTTTAAAGGGAATATTACTCCATGTTCTCAGTAAAATATATGCACTTGTCTCATTCCTCTATTTGCTATACTTAACCTTCTCACCTAGGTATCTATTCTTTCTAACTAACACATGTAATCAATAGATCTTTCTGGTATGTTATATATGTTATGGGCACCTGTCATAGGTCTCTTTTAATTCATACTTAGCATAACCCAAGGATGCACTATTTTAGTTACTTTGTGTTCTGTACCCTTCCATATGTAGCATTTCCTATTCTTCTATACTACATTATTAATACCAAAACCTGCTCATTTTATTAGATCCTTATATACATCCATTTAGAGAAATGCATCACAATATCTGTTTAAAATAAGTGAGTATATATATATTTATATATATATACATATACAACTATATGTATATATATAGATATAAATATCTATATATCTGAAAATATATATAAGTATATATAAATACATATAGATATATATATGTATATTTTATATGTATTTATATATATCGATATACGTATATGCTTATCAAATGTTTCCTTGAATGAAAAGAAACCTCATAATCATATGTCCACATATAGTTTATTAAACAGACTATTTAAGTTTTTGAGTCTTTCATCTATTTCTATATAATGTCTGAGGTATCATAACTAAAAGGTTACTTAATCAAAAAACAAAAA
Source organism: Thuja plicata (assembly GCA_018584345.1). Classification (NCBI taxonomy): domain Eukaryota; kingdom Viridiplantae; phylum Streptophyta; class Pinopsida; order Cupressales; family Cupressaceae; genus Thuja; species Thuja plicata. The sequence continues at coordinate 2,957,028 of MU223161.1, forward strand.
GAGAGTAATAGTCTAATATCCCTTTCTATACATTCCGCTAGGATACCTTAATTTTAACAAACTATGAAGTTTCATTCTCGTCCTTAACGTTTTTGAGAATCAGAATTTCATCATCTGTTTCCTCATCTCGCCTTTTACCTATTTTGGTACCTGGGCTTTTGCTCAACCAACCCTTTTTGATGAAGATAGGTGGGTCTTTCTGCAAATGCTCCATATTTATCTGATTGGCCAATGGTGGAACACTAAAGCCCTCCGCTTCAAAGTAATGGGAAAGCCAATTTGGATCCGATGAAATCCTAACATGCTTCCATACTATCAGAAAATGAAGATTTCTCTTAATCTCCTCCTAGTGATTATCGAAGATATCTGGATCTTTAAACACCAGACATGGCCTGCGTGGTAACTTAAAGTCATGTTCCATACTCCCTATGGCCTCCTTCATGTAGTCTTCAGGATATGGGACCATCTGCCTAAAATTGATACTACTAACCACCGCTTCCAAACTACCTAAAATTTTGTCTATGAAGAGCTTTCTACATAGTTCTATAGTCTCTGCCTTACTATACCCAACCCTTAGTAAACATGAGATAAAAACCCCTACAATCTCTCGATTGGTTCGTAATGTAAAACTATAATCAAAGTATGAATCACCTGCTGCCCGTTCGATTGCTCTTCTGGCCATATCATCCATAGGTTTTAGAATTTTATTCCACTGCTCTGGTGTAATCTTGCCTGGGAAAGCCATATCTCTTATTTGTTTGACATGGAAAGTTCGAACATTGGTGTACATTTTCTGTATTAAAAACACCCAGATTAGTCTATACCTATAAAAGATAAACGTAGAGTATTTACTCAATACTATACAACTTGCCGACTTGTTTCTTGGTTAATTTCAGTACAAATGGTTAACACCACCTTCCTTTCTATTTATAAAAACAAAGTGTGATTCAAAAAGGATTATACACTATTATTTGTTCTCCCAAAGCTCGGCAATGCCCCATTATCTTTATTAATTGTTTAATGATTACCAGTTGTGTTAGCTGTATTAATAATTGCGTCATTTTTGTGATTAAAGAGATGATGGGGAATTGTTGCATATCATTTAATTATTCTCTCACACATTTCTATGCAGAATTTTTTACCGATATACTTTTTAAAGTGAATACCCCAGTTTTCGAGAGTTTCGTAATTGCTTAACTTAATAGATGTTCTTTTATTAATCATTATTGGAGTATATTAATTGCCACTTCTTCTAGTTCTCGCTATCATTCACTCTGATAGACACATTGACCTCTTTAAGTTTATTTGGTTTGTTAACATTGTCATATACAAGGGGAGAACATATACCCACATATATCTTTTCTCATATATGAGGACACATCTATATATGAATATTTGACGTAGATTCCATACACTAATATATAAATATATCTTATATATTCATTTGTTTATATATGACTGTATATTTTCTCATTATATGTGAGTATGCATTTCTTTTTAACTTCTAGAATTTAAGTGAAACATGAATATATAAACAAATTTATAGCTTTTCTCATTAATATCATTCCTCTTCATACATTTCATCACAGTGAATACTTAGTCCCACTTCGTCTTCTATTACAAATTTATCAAACCAATTCGGTTCTCGGGTGATCCTAATATGTATGAAAATAAACAGATTACCTAAATTCCTTCTTATAGTTGGCAGCTCTGCAATGTATCTATTTCTGTCCTCAACCATCGTTATGGGAAAGGATGAGATTTTCCTATCAATTCTAGTGTAATGCTAATAATGTCTAGGTTTAGGAATTGTTAAATCATCTTTTATACTTGCTATTACCTTGTTCAGATCAACAAGATATTTCCTTTTGAATAATTTCTTACATAGCCTTCCAATATCCTGAATATCAGTATCTACATGTAGAGCCGATGCAATAAACATAGCTGGGATGTCGGAGTTCACCCGATGACTATTGTCATTCTCAATAAATTCACTCGCCAGAATAATGTAAACAGCCCTTACAGTTATATCATAAGTGGCTAACATCATCTTTTTAATTCTTTTGATGGTGATCTTACCATCGAAGGCTATCTGAGATTTTGTGCATCTAAGTTTTATTGCAGTAGCCATCGTACCTCTATTAGATAGCCTTACCTCGTTTTAATACTTAGCTCCCTTATAAAGCTCCACTAAGACAAGTCCACGTTATTGGTAAAGACATAAATGAATCGTTTTGTCTTCTTCATTCCTATCGGTTCCACTTATTTCAATATCTTCATGTTAATGGTTAATTTATTTTATACTTGCCACCTAATACTCAAAAAAGAGAAAAAATACTCTTTTATTCCTCCATTGCTTCTATAAAACTATCTATAAGATTGTCAGCAAGTTTTATAATCGTAGATAGGAAAAGGATCTTCCAACTACTTAACCTTCAGTTCCTAATTATTCATCTGTTCTATGCTTCCATGATATCCTTTGTCTGTAATCCTTTATTTGTTCCTGCTATTGCCTCTTCATTCCTACCTTCCACACCTTTATTAGCTAGAGAGTCTGCTATTTTAGGTTCCTGAACTAAGATTTATATGAGTTGTCTATGAAATTTTTGGAAATCCTAGTTAAGTGCATTGTTATTTTGGAATGATTCATAGAGTTGATTTTTATGGACATGAAATCTGTACTGTGCAATTAGAAAATTTGAAGAAATTGATATGTTTTTTTCAGGCTCTATTTGTGTGTTAAAGCAGTAAGTTTTCTATATTGGATTTCATCTCATTTTGCACTTGGTGATCATGTATTTTCACAGCTATTCTAAATATTTCTTGAATTTATTTCTTAGTTCGAGTTTTGTTAATTTTTTTGTTCTAATTGTGATAATCTTAATTGCCAATGTTCAGTATTTATGACCTTACATTATTTTCTTTGTCATGAAATGCTGATTGAGTTTAATTCGTGCATTACTTACAATGGGTGTTTCTAAATTTTTTTAATGTCTTAGTCATAATATCCGTTTGTTTATTTTGCTTTTAGGGAGAAGCAATATCAGGTGCTGATGGGCGAGTGCATTGTTCTTTGAATATCAATACTGAAACTGGCCGCTTGTCTGCAAGAAAGCCAAATTTACAGGTTAGCTATTGTTCCGTATTTATTAGTTAATAGACAGTCATTTTTGAGACACAACATTCACGTTGTGTTTACACAAGGCTCTATGTTTCACAGCTTACATTTTTCTGTTCAATTTATTTTTAACATGGTATTTTTGTTAACTATTCAATTATCATTTTATGTATGCAATTTGTTGGTATCAGAACCAACCTGCTTTGGAGAAAGACCGCTACAAAATTCGTCAAGCATTTATTGCTAATCCAGGAAACTCTCTTATTGTTGCTGATTATGGGCAGGTGTGGTGTTTGATTTTTACTAGATAAATATAGAGCTTAACAAATAAATTAGATTCTATCACTAGTTGCTTTACAATTTGGGATGACTGTCAATTGTTTTTTCTTTTTTTTTTCTTGAGGGGTAAACGCTTTGACCCGGAGCTATGAACCGGTGAGGCCACAAATGGGGGACCTCATCCCCAATGGGATTTGAACCTTGATGGCAAGAACAACAACACAACTTAACCATCACAACATGCCAACATTGGCAATGACTGTCAATTTCTTATTTGAATGCCTGTTAAAAGTTATTTCAGAATGTTTAGCTAATAAATGAGTTTGTGTTAGGGTCTTGCAGTTGGAGTTGAGGATTCTTGCTCATCTTTCAAATTGTAAGAGTATGCTGGATGCATTCAAAGCTGGAGGAGATTTCCATTCAAGAACTGCTATGAATATGTACGCACATGTACGTGATGCTGTAGAGAAAAATAATGTTTTACTTGAGTGGGATCCACAACCTGATGAAGACAAACCCCCAATTCCTTTACTGAAGGTAAGACCTGAATTGACACCACTTCTACAGACATCTAATTGGAAAAAAAATGACATAGATAAATGTAATATCCTCTTTTAGGATGACTAGGGATTATGGCACAATTACTTCAATTCCCTAGAAATTCAATATCTGATATATGTCACTTGCTATCTCTGATATATGCAATTGAATGTATGCTTAAGTGATTTGATGTAATTGCACTAAGTGCAATGATCTCTTAGGATCTGTCCTATGTCAAGTATGGGAATATGATTATGTAATGTGATACAACATGATATTGCTTATTGCAATATGTTTTTGCTCTCTGATACAAACACTTAAAACATGCAATATATGATAGGTAGTATTGCCTATAGTGATATAGTTGCTATGTCTGATGCTGATATAATAACTTGTAACAATTGTGTTGATGCTGTGTCTGATTTGTTCTTCTTCCCTTCCTTGCAATCAATGGCTCTGTCTCTGATTTATACTTACATGCTTGCAACTGAATTATGCCAAATAGGCAATTGCTCAAATGAGCAGATCCAATTAAGGATTAAAGTTATATAAGGTCTAAGTTCGATGATGAATGCTGTTTGAGAGGTTGTGAATGCCCTCTTATACCTTGGGTTTGGGATGAGATGTCACGTTGTATAAGACATGTCTCATGTCTCTTTGTTATCACCTTTCTTCATAACAATTACTAATCACCATAATCCACATTGATTTGCATAAATATATGATGTGTAACCGGTTAGTTTTCTTGTAGATCAATGTCTTAATTGTGGCTCTTCATTAAGATTATTCTCCTACTTGTAATTGCTGACAACTGGTTAACATTGTGTCTCTTCACAACCTAATCATAATTGTTAATTTTAACATATAGATTATTTATTCATTGATAAGGTAGTCATATGATATCGATTATGGATAGAGATGATAATTAATGATTAATACTATTTAGTTATTGGTGTTTGCACTAGTTTAGATATCGATCCAAACATTATTGATTTATATGATAACTTGTGTTGCTATCGGTTCATGCCTTAGGCAATTATGATCATATTCAATCTTTGAAACACTGTTACCACTGATGACCAATATTAGTCGCCGTCCATTGATTCCTCCCATCGGTGCTTTGTTTGGTCTTCCTCCTCCTTGATTGTCAATATAGTTCCTTCTCAACTTTAGTCGATATTCTGATATTTGCATTTGTCCTCCATCCCTTGATATCAATCATTTTCTTCTTTGATGCTCTTAGATGATCATCTTACATTGATGGTTATCCTTCTCTTATTGATAATTACTGCCATTTGATTATTGATATGTAAGATTAGTTATCAATCAGTTGATGCTATAATCGCCTTCCTGCTTTGTCGATGTCAGATTTGTCTACATAGATGCTTCCTTCCATCGGATCTATATTGCTGAGATTGAATAACTGATTCTCATAGATGTAATGCTTAACCGGTTTCGTCCATTGATGTATGTGATCATTCTTAATAGGATTCATGAATGTTGTCGGATGAATCATCAATATACCTTAATTGATCTGTAGTGTTTGATAATGTATGGTTACTGCTTCAATTGAAGACTAACTCTGAGATGCCATTCTGATTGTGTTCTGCAATTGTTGACCAATTGATCTATACAATGGTGTTCTATAGAATTCATGATGATGTCTCAAATGTAGTAATCTTTGTAGCTTTCCCATATAATAATGGAAATGTTCTCTATACTTGGTGTGATCAACATGTTCCTCACTATCCTTTATGGAAAGGTAATCATCTTCTTGGACTAATCCTTATTCCTCCTAATGTAACTAGGAAACTCGTCTTATTCATAAGACTTCATGATTTTCCAAATACCTTATTCCCAACTGCTTATGTACATTTACTTCTAACTGTCAATTTGCTATGGATATCTACTTCTGCTAGCTTCTAACTGGCTATTGGTGTTCAAGGACTGCCACTCCTTGACCACAAAAGTACTTAATTACTTTTATGTTTTTGGTTCAAGGATGGGGACATCACATTAAATTTAGGACAGGGTAGGAAAGACAAATATTACTGGTTAAGTTCATTTTTGAGTTAATGCATCAGCTTATGTATTGTTGAAGCTAATATATTTAGATCTTGTAATAGTAATCTGTGATTGTTGGGCAAAGCTTGTGTTATTCAAATGCTCAGGTCATAATAGGGCTAATAATCTCTAGTGCTTTGATTATCATGAAAATGTTTCAAAGTGTAAATCGTGCAGTAATTCAATGTCAAGTAGAATATCAAATGTATAATCTGGTAGGACAGTAATTGAGGGCCTTTTTTCTTTCATATGATTTTATTTTCTTTCACACCAAAAAGGAAATTAATGCATTTAGAGAACACAAAGGTATAATTTGTTTCATAATTCAAACATTACATATGCCATATGACCCTTAAACTCTCAATTTTAAAGTCAAACAATACAACAGAATTATAAATAATAAATTTATAACAACACTATAATTGCTCACATATATATAATACAGTCAAGTACAATTTAAATCTTTCTTTACTCTTAGTTTAACTCAACATTTTGGTCTTTGAACTAGAAGGTAAGATAATATCAAAATGATGACTAATTGTTTCCTCAAAAGTGCTTTCATTTTTGCCCATTGCAGTCAACTCTATAGCTTCTGCTTCTCTCTCCACGTCAATGAGATCATCAGTAAGTGGGAGATCACTACATTCTTTGATAGTCAAATCACCAAAAGGATCAATGCTATCCAAGTTGATGGAATCATGAGGAGGACCAGCCACCTTTGTGGTATGAAAGGGATCAATGCTAAGTTGACGGCATCATGAGAGGGCCCTCTACCTTTATGGTTTGAAGGCAAAAGTTTTACCAAACAAAGTCAAGGTCATTAAAGCACCCTTGGGTCAATGTGATTCTCTTCTTTGTGTGAGTGCTCTCAAATAGTGTCCATTTTTTTCACTTGTAGAAGCAACATCGTAATCCTCCTACCCTAACTCCACAAATAAAACAATTTAAAAACTTTTAGAACTAAGAAAAAAATAGAGCTTGTAAACCTTTCAAGCTTCTAGTTTCTACATCTACTATAAAATTAAAAATTAAAGAATATTTGTTTTAATTTTCTGTTGTTATTTCCTCCTTTGAATTGGTTGAGTTGAAGAAAAGAGCCTTCCCCTTGCACCCTTATAGAAAATGAATAGTTAAAGGATAAATTTTTCAATTGGCTGATGTTTTTTCCTCCTTTCAATTGCTTGAGTTGAAGAAAAGAGCTTTCCTCTTGCACCGTTGTAGACCTCCAACTCATCAAGAACCTTTTCTTTCATCCTAATTTCTGGCACCATACTATCAATGGATGAGACAACTCTTGACAGGATCTCTTCATTGGTCTTAAATGTATTAGAGAAGAACATTAGGTTTAGGTAGTAGGCGAAGGCGTTTATCGGTTGGTGGAGTCGATTAATTTATCAATAACCAATTATGCATCAAATAGTTTCATATTTTCTTTCATTTCTGCCATAGTAATGCAAAATGACCTCTTGGGTCTTATCAATGGCCTCCTAAAGGGTAATCTATTGGCAGGCCATTCCCATACACAAAATGAAGAACCTTGACCAAAGGTTTTGTCAGCTTAAAAATTGATTTTTTTTTGGAATTATTACTAAATTAGTCAAAGGAACAACAAATAGATAATTTTGTGTGAACTTTATGCGTGTATTTATTGCCTTGATTAACTCCTTTTTATTTTTGATGAATAAATCATCAAAAGCTGTTCTTTCAGCCTTCTCCCCTTTGGTTCTTATGGTATATGGAGATTCCATTGTGGCAATCGACGCAAACATTTGTTTCAGAGAAGGAATTGCAGCAACAGTGCTTTGCAAAGTGAGGAAGTGGCTAGTGAATTGTCAATCCTGGTCGTACTAGTTCCTTGCCATTTGTGTGCTTTCTCTTCAAAGAAATGAGTTAGGTATGGTTGTAGATAAATTTGGCGAGCTTCTTAGCATTTTCAACCACACCTTCGATCCATCCGATCTTCCCAATGCTTTCTAGTATCAAATCTAGGCAAGAACAACAAATAGATAATTTTGTGTGAACTTTATGCTTGTATTTATTACCTTGATTAACTCCTTTTTATTTTTGATGAATAAATCATCAAAAGCTGTTCTTTCAGCCTTCTCCCCTTTGGTTCTTATGGTATATGGAGATTCCATTGTGGCAATAGACGCAAACATTTGTTTCAGAGAAGGAATTGCAGCAACAGTGCTTTGCAAAGTGAGGAAGTGGCTAGTGAATTGTCAATCCTGGTCGTACTAGTTCCTTGCCATTTGTGTGCTTTCTCTTCAAAGAAAGGACTTAGGTATGGTTGTAGATAAATTTGGCGAGCTTCTTAGCATTTTCAACCACACCTTCGATCCATCCAATCTTCCCAATGCCTTCTAGTATCAAATCTAGGCAATGTGTAGCACAATGTGTGCAAGAAAGATTAGGATGCCTCTTCATATGTTACATTGTTCATGATAATTTATACAACGTTTTTAACCGCTACATCCTAGATCACCCTATCCAATAGATTGTGCAAAGTATTAAGATTTTTGACTTTGTGTAAGACATCTATGGACTGCAAGAACACCAATTTTCCATTAGAAGCCACTAGAAAATTAAGGAGAGTCCTTTTTTGCTCATTTGTCCATCCACTTGGTATGATGCTTCAACCCTTCTCCACACTACTTTTGTTTTATCATTAACCACGATTAGTGTATTTATTACAGTTTTGTCTAGTAATGGCCCACTTAAATCTCTCGCTGTTGGAGTCCTAGGGCTTCCATTGACAATTATTAATGCATTTTCCGGCGCTTCAGTTTTATGTTGCCATTCTAACTCTTGTTTTTTTCCTTATTCCATGTGGTACATTAAATTGAAGGTTTCTCTCCTAGATCATTGCGTGGAATAAAGAAATTCAGTGTCAACAAAGGAAGGTGGGTAGAAGTAGAACTTGAAGGAGACTCATTTAGAGGATTGTGGATGACGAATGCTTGGGAAAAAATAACTTGTAATATTTTTTTCGTTTCATAATTGGCAAGTAAGGTATTAATCTCTTTCATAATCTCCTCTGACACATCATCGCATGCCTTCACATCTTGTCCAAGTATTCTAGCTAGGTGGCATTTAAATCTATTAATTCCCCTTGTCATAAGAAGGTAACATTCAATAGAACGGAGTTGGCCTTTGGCAGCACCTAGCAATTCTAGCGTTCCATACTTCAGTACATAGTCTTTCTTAGTACTCATTTTGCATTCAGTTTGACATTGCTAATTTTAACAGGAAAAAAATAGATCAGTCAGGTTTTAAAAAAAATCAGTATATAATAACAAACATTTATAAGAGAAAGTAGAATGCAAATACATTAGAATAATGTGAGGAAAAAGGGAGGGAGACAGGGAATGGAGCTTTTGATTTGACATCACAACCACAACAGATCCAAATAAATTCTCCACTGCCTATAACGTGTTGTATCGTGTCAACATACTTTTTTAACAGTGAATTTGGGTCTATTGTAAAGCAGGGTTGGCCTATTGAGCTAAGAGTGGGTATTGTCGTAATCCTTATTGCAACAAGTTTGGAAAACAAGGCATTCCAAATAAATGAAAATAAAAATATCTATACCCTAACCCATTGAAATATAGAAGAATGAAAAACAAAACAAGAGAATTTGTAGAAGAAAAAAGCTAGAAAAGCTTACCTCCAATTTAAGAATTTTACTTTATGATCTCCTTTGTAGTGAATGGACTATTGGGCACATCTTCAAATAGAAATCCAATTGCTTTGGGACTTCCAATGATCAATTGCCAACTTTACTTATGTAATGACAAACAAAAATGAATCTTTAGTGTCTTTGGTTTGTGTCTCTCGTTCTAAAATGAGGTAAAGTGAATTTGTTTTTATGGTTCAATGTGTTTTGAGGTGAATTTTAGGTTTGAACAAATTTTCAGGTGTAATACTAAACGTATGAAGTGAAAAAAAGAAGTGTTAGTTTCTGGTCTGATTTATCTCACGTTTTGACGATCTAACCCAGGTTTGCCGATTCAGTGTACCCATACAAACCTGGGTCTACTTAGTAGGCCCTTTTTGGTATTCATAGGAATCCCAGATTGTGTATGTACCAAACCTGGTCCTGGGTCATTTTCTAAGTGAACCATCAACAAAACAGTAATGGAAATGGAGATTGAGGAACACTTTATTTCTAGTATCCTTTATACAATTAAATCTAGGTGATATACCACACTTTTATTCGAGACTCGAGTGGTTATTTATCAAGTTTCTTCTCATCCCATGATGCTTTTGGTGCCTTGATCACATTGACTAACTTTTGAATGACAAGTGAATGTAATTATGTAATAATTAATGGTAATCTGTGGCTATTTTTCTTGAACATTAGCTACAAGCCTCAGACTTGGCATAGATTCGACTAGCTGATTTTTACCTAGACTTGGACTTGGTGCTAGACTTGACAAATTGAAAAAACAATGTTATACAGAGTTTTACTTGTATCATGAACCCTTCAATGACTAAATTTTAAGGACAATAAATCAATCAAAAAGGAACTATTTTGATCACATACCCAAGCATACATCAATCATGAGTATAAAAATAGATTTTATCTGAAGGAATCAACATTTTAAGATATATCCAACATTATTAGCTATATGCGGAGTCACGCACATGTGTACTGTCCCTTTTATTTGAACCTTGGAATATAATTAAATGATCGAAATTATGTTGTCAAATATAAGTAAACTTCATGACGACTAATTTTAATTTCAATGGAAAATTAATGGTCAAAAAGAAATTTATTCCTAAGTTTTAAGTGACCTCTTTTATGTCAATAGGAAATTAAATGATTGAAATTATGTTGTCAAAAATAAGTAAACTTCATGATGACTAATTTTAATTTCAATGGAAATATAATTAAATGATTGAAATTATGTTGTCAAAAATAAGTAAACTTCATGACGACTAATTTTAATTTCAATGGAAAATTAATGGTCATAAAGAAATTTATTCCTAAGTTTTAAGTGACCTCTTTTATGTCAATGGGAAATTATTACGAGGGCCACTTTATTATTTCTCAAGCTAAATTTCAAAATTAAAAAGAAAGAGAAACATGAAAAAGAGAGTGAAAAAGGAGAATTTGAAGTTTTTCTTCAGTGGTTTTTTAAAGAGCAGTAAGAGGCTCATTTGAGACATTTTGAGTTTATTCTTTTCTTTGATAGAAACCTTTGTGGTTCTGTAGTTGGATTTAATCCATCTCAACCTCTTGAGGATGCAAACCCTCTTGGGAAGAGCAGTTTTGGGGGTGAAAGGTTCCTCCCTCGCTGGTGTTTGGTGGAGTCACTCAGACTTTGCAAGTGGATTCATTGATTGAGGTTTGGATATATTATGGTGTCCCTTTAAGAGATAAAATTTGCAGAGGCTTGAGCTTATTGCTTGTGATACCAAATTGCATCTGATTTTTCTTTTGTTTCCAATACTCTAACTTCTGTGCTGGTAAAATTAATTGCATGATGCTCTAGGATATTATTAGTGGTAGATTTTGTTTTTCAGCTTTCTGAAATTGTACTTCGTGCCATGATATATGCCATTTTTTTATGAGTTTTGTCTCATCTTTGAATTGCATCTGAACAGGATGTTTTTGCTACAGAAAGAAGGAAGGCAAAGATGCTGAATTTTTCCATAGCATATGGAAAAACAGCAGTAGGACTCTCTAAGGACTGGAAGGTAGTTTTTGAAAAGTTCACATCTTAAGTTCTGTTTTTTGAGCCTTTTGGTTTCAGGGAGATAGATGCTACATGTACTTGGTGTAGAAATCAATTTTGTTTTCTATTTATTTGTCTGTTTAAGTTAATTTCAATTATGAGTTCCATGAAGTTCTGGTCATGTCTATAAAAAAAGTATTGCTGCTCTGATGCCGTTGGAGGATTATGCTGATGGAAAAGGAAGTCTTTCGGACTTCTAGTAGTTATCTAGTGGACACACTTTTGGATAGGAAACTTAAGAGAATGGAATGAGCTTACTGGACAAAAGTTTTTGGAATATATCAGAATCAATTGTTAGTTTATTTATGACCCAGGACTCTGCCAAGGATTTGGTCAGGACAATGTATCTCTTTTATTCATGACCTATTACTAGAGAGATATATTCCACTATATGAAGTCAAATTTTATTCTATTAGTTGAACTATGCATACCAAATTTGACCATACATTTCTTTGCAAAACAGACATAAAAATTCTAGCATATTCAAGTACCTTTGAACCAGTGTTCCAGGGGGACTTGTCCCCTCCAAAATCCCTTGCATCTCCTGTATGGGGATGTTTCTGAGACTTAGGGACTTTTGGAAACATCCCACAACAGAATCACTACTTCTGCCACCTCCGTCAGGGTCGCTTCTGGGTTCCTTGGTTCAAGCAAGTATCATTGGTATTTTACTATTTAGTGTTTGCGAAAAAAGTATAATGGTTAATTTTGGGTCGTAGGACATTGCTTGACCTATGATGTGGGTGTTACTCCTTGACTTCACGAGGGAAAACATTTGAGTTATTTGGAGAGCTCTTGTCTACAAAGGATGGGAATAAAGATATCAGAAGTAGCTACTTAGCTGTAGTCATTTTTACAATTATAGCATCGATCCTTTATAACAATGGTGTTGTTTATATTATCAAGTTATAGCTGAGCTATATATTACTGGGTATTTGAAATTTGAATAGACATTAGTTTTAACCAATATGATCATTTTGAAGCCCTTGAAAACTATTATTTGCATAGCAATTGCATGCCAATGTCACTTTTAATAAAAGATTGTAGTTAAATCTGACACTGTATATTTTTTCAGGTTACATTACAGGAGGCTAAAGAGACAGTGAAACTCTGGTACAAAGAAAGGAAAGAAGTCTTGCAGTGGCAGGAAGAGCGTAAGCATGAAGCACAGACAAAGCAGTGTGTCTACACATTACTTGGTCGTGCCCGTCACTTGCCGTGTTTAAAATCAGCAAGTTATGGTCAAAAGGGTCACATTGAGAGGGCTGCCATCAATACTCCTGTTCAGGTTTGTGTATCCTCTTTTCTACATTGGTGGTTATTTTATTTGGTCTATTTCATTTCTAGGCATTTATAAGTTCATACTGCCTAAATTCTTAACTTTCAATCTGTAGGGTAGTGCAGCAGATGTGGCTATGTGTGCCATGTTAGAAATAGCTAGGAATAACAGACTAAAGGAGCTTGGTTGGACATTACTGTTGCAGGTTGCTTATTTCTTACCCAGTGTTATTTTGAAGCTTAGTTTTTTGACTAGACCTCTGAAACTTGCAACAGACTCCATGATGTTTAAACTGACGAATCTTATTACTGTCAGGTGCATGATGAAGTAATCTTAGAAGGACCTATAGAAACTGCTGAGGAAGCAAAGTCTTTGGTTGTTGATTGCATGTCCTATCCATTCTATGGAAAAAATATCCTCCAAGTGGACTTAGCGGTTGATGCCAAATATGCTCCAAACTGGTATGCAGCAAAGTAACCTTGTCCAATGTCAATCAGCTACAGATTTTTTTGATGACTGGATTTGAGTCATTGATCCTGTCTTGAGCAAGACTGGAACTATCCATTCTACTTGCAAATTATGCCAAGGACTGACAAGAGAGACCTCAACAGATGTACTGACATACAGAACATAGAATTCTGTATGCAGAGTGAGGTAAGGTTTAGTGTTGTGAATGGATACCCCGCTGATGTAAATATTCATACACCATGTAATTAGAAGAATTTTGACTGGGATTATAAGAAAAGAGTTGATACCAAGAATCAGCTTTGATTCTTGATGATATTGAGCCATCCAGTTGTGACCTGCAATTTTACAAGAAGAGAAGGACGGAAACAAAAAATTGCAGGTTTCATTTTGATTAGCCGAAAGCAATCTTGTATTAATATATTGGAAATAAAATTTCACCAATGTCGCATTAGTAACCACTGAGATTGATTCAGGAAAAAGAGGAAAAAACAGATTATCAAAGTCTCAATGTTAAAAAGCTGACTATAATCCAAAGCTGGCTTAGACTGCAGGGTTTTGGGCATTCTACTGTAGCTAGTGGGCAAGAGTTGCTTTGATTCCATTTTTTATTGCTTGGTTGCCATTGAGTGCTGCACAATGGAGTTAAGGGACAAGGCTATTGTTATTAAAACAATATAAAAAAATATATTTAGGTTTTTTTTTTTAAATCGGTAAAAAGCCTAAGACATTATATTTTTATTAATAATTAAAAATTGTTAATATTTACTCTGTTCAAACGGGCACTGGTAGGAAAGAACGGAGTGAAGAAAACCTCCAATCTTGCCTAGGGACTTTTGTCTACTCGAAAAATTACAAGATTACAGATATAGTGCATTCCCTATTTTACAACGATTATAGGCTTGAAAGTTTTTCTTTCAAGACTAATTTGATTAATACATTTATATTACTTCTAATGATTACAATGTCTTATAAATTATCCCTTGGCGCACCTTCCTTTTTAATTCTTCTCTCAAAAACTTCATTGGATCTAGCACACAATCCTTTTTGGCCAAGACCATTGTTTTTGATTAAGTAAAACAGGTTTTAAAGGGTGCCTAAAACCCCATGCAAAGCTAAAGACATAATAACAAGTCCTAACATAAAAATAGCGGGAACAAAGACCAAGACATACCATAGTCAGGGCTACAGAAAAAAAGAACATGAAACCCAACAAAATGAAACATTGCAAGAAAAAATAAGACATGGAAGTCTAGTAGCCCAGATGCATCTAGCAAAGAACAAACATCCAACACACGAAGCCACAAGAAGGTTCATTTCTTCGCCTTTTGGGATCGAAGGGCCATATCAAACGTGGGAAAATGTTTAGATTTTTTCCCTTTCATTGTAGTCCACCCAACATCCACCTCACTGGTCAAACCCTGCCAATTAAGAGATCAAGTCGGGGACCGAAACTTCGAAATCCGGAGAGCCAGGAAAAGGTTCCAGAAAAGGGCCAGGGGCAGCGAACGGGACTGTTTCAACAAGTGAACCAGTAGCCACCAGGCCAGAAGGAAACAAAGGAGTGTTGCCAGCGAGAGAAGCAACAACCCCACCACCATTAGAGACACGAACACAAGTCTCGGTACAAAGAGTCACCGCAGGGACATAGGTAGCAGAAGCAGACAGGGGAGTGGCCTCGCTCGGGGAAGAGACCTCACCAGACACAAGAACATTGGCCTCAGCAACCTCCAAAGCAGAAGAAACCACCTGAGAAAAGCTTTGGACAAACAAAGTCTTCCTAGCAGTGTAATGTTGAGAAGAGGCCCCCTTTCACCAAGAGGCATACTTTTTTTTAATCTTCTCCAAGCCACACTAATCAGCCAAATGGCCAGTTTTAAAACATCTCCAGCACCTGAAGGGGAGCCCTTCATAATCCAGGGATTGGATCCAGGCACCTTTAGAGTGCTGCAACATAATCTTTTTTGGAAGACCCTTAGAAATGTCTAGGTCTACCAAAATTCGGGCATAAGTTGAATGAAGAATATCAGAAGAGTCCTCATCAACCATCAAAAAGTCCCCTAGAGCCTCACCCACAGCCTCTAACAGTGAATCCACCCAAAGATGAAGGGGGAGGTAGGGAAGCCGGACCCAAATGGGAACCTTCGAGAAAGTCTCAGAAGATGGATCAAAGGCTTCACCATAAGCATAAACTGAGCATCCCAACTAAAAAAATGATCACGTAAAATTATTTTCCTATCAGCTGCGTTTTCAAATTTTGCTATGACAAAACCCTCGAGCCATAGGAAAAATGTGAACAGTACAAGAAATACTAGGTTCCCAATGTCGGGAAATCCAGGAGTGAAGGTCAGGAAGAGTTGGCCAGAAGCCCTTGAACCTACAGATAAGGCCATGGACCGAGAAATCAGAGGATGCCTCATCAATAACCTTCACAACCTCATCCTCCAGAGGGATAATGATAGGGTTAGAAATCAAAAAAGGAACAAAATCCTTGTTCCCCCTCGGACCCGAAATCAGAGAAGGCTTAGCTGCAACATATTTGCAAGCCGACGACGAAGGGGCCGAAGAGCTAGGACCTCGAGCCGTCGTAGAAGGAGCCGAGGAGCCAGGGGCCTGAGGATTCGTAGAGCCAGGAGCCTTATCCGCCAAAGGGGCTGAAGAGACAGGACCCCGAGCCGCCGCAGAAGGAGCTGAGGAACCAGAGGCCGTAGGAGTCGTAGAGTCAGGAGTCGTAGCCGCCGAAGGGGCCAAAGAGCCAGGACCCCAAGTCGCCGCAGAAAGAGTCATTGGGCTAGGGGCTGGAGGAGCCGTAGAGCTAGGAACCTTAGCCGTTGAAGGGGCCGAAGAGCCAGGACCTTGAGCCGCTGCAGAAGGAGCCGAGGAGCCAGGGGCTGGAGAAGCTGTAGAGCCAGGAACCTTAGCTGTCGAACCGAAGAGCCAGGACCACGAGCCGCCGCAGAAGGAGCCGAGGGGCCAGAGAAGCCGAAGAGCCAGGAACCCTAACTGCCATCTAAAAACTTACTAGCAACTTTGGCCAAGACCATTGTTAGCTTGTTCATACGAGAGATTCAATTACTCTATGGTGAAATGTTGCCACTTCTTTAAATACCATCATCTAAATTTCTAAACATAACTACTTATTTCAATTAAAATTAAATTTAAACAGTGGATCGACAAGTAAACATACTATCATAGAACAATATGTTAATCAAAACATCGTAATATGCTCATTAATGATCTTAACCATAAATTTGTTATTCTTCTAAATAGCTGAAATTAATCATTCCCATGAATTGCTAATACTAATAGTTCATTTATTAAGAAAAATGTTCATTCATTCAAAATACTAGCTTTCATTCGATTCTAATCTCTATCTTATTTGCATCGTCGTGGCTTTCCCAATTATACCATTCAAAACAGTTCTCTTTAATGCGTTACGCACAACTTTGCCTATTACACTAGTAAGAAAGACCAGCATGTAGAGAAGAGGCAAAAACCAGAGAACAGAGGAGTCTAAACAACAATCGAAGTAAAATCAAATCAAAAGGGAGGACAACCACACAGAGAAAGAAAAAAGGCAAGGGAGTAAAAAAGGAAAATTAAAAGGATAGAAGGCATCAACGCCTCCTACAGAAAACACCATGGGGCTAAAAAAACACCGCGAAGAGACACATTCACACAAATCACTCAAATCTATAGAAACAACTCATGAAAGCCGCCCACAGGCGCAACAAGCATGAAGTACCTACCCAACCAAATTGAAACAAAGACAAACTTGGCTAAGCCTAGAATGATATAGAAAAAGCCTATCATCATTCCAAAAACCCAAACATAAGAACCCTGCACATATAGTGACAAAAGCTTCCACCAGAAAAATTAGTAAGAAAATTTCACCATAATCAAAGGAAAACTCTGCTAATATAAACTATATACTGAATATTATAATAAACCATCTAGAGTCTGTCATTGTGTTGTTGCATTACTAATGTCCTATTAAAAGTCCACTAATTTATATTGTCTTAGCGAAAGTCCATTCTATAGAAGTCTATTTGCCAATATCATTGGCTTATAGCAAAAAAAAACTAAACAAGGCTACTCCTATTCTGTTTTTGAGATGTTCCCATTCTTACTTGGTTCACTATCTTCCAGGGTCTCCTTGTCCTCTTCCAAGAACCACTGCAATCCTCTTCCTTTAGCCCTAATGCGAGTGTGAGTGATGCTCAACAAAAGCCACTTCTTTCTTCTTATAGTTGGGGACCTCTTAGTGAAGTTGAGGAAATCCACAATCGTAACTATGGGATATTATACTTGAATTGGGCGGTTGAGAATACCATAGTCACTTTGACGCGGAATGTAAAAGTTGTTATCTGGGAATACGACATCTAATTCAGCAAGCAAATATCCCTTAAAAATGTTCCTGCACAGTGCGTAAGAGGCATTCTTATCTCTATCTCTATGATGAATCGTAGCCGCAAACATCACCACTATCTCAGAATTCAATTTGGGGCGGTTCATCAAACGCGAGATATCCCTCCCAAACTATCCCTAAAACTGCTCGAATAGCTAGGCCATGGTACACTCATAATTTTTCTTAATCTTTGATCGGTAATTGTACCCCAACAAGCCATCTCCCTCTTGCTCGCCTTCTTCTTTATCAAAGTATCCATCTTGATTTCCAAACACGTTTGTAGAATGGCGTGGGATGGATGGATTTAAAGACAATTTTTACAGGACACATAACAAGGTTTTGTTACTTCGCGCATGTTATCATATGATCCTAACTTCCTCCCACCACGCACCCATTCTCCGTAATGATGGATTTGCTTAACCTGATATAATTGCCTTATCTTGTCGCTCATAAATTTTTCTTTTAACTTAAAATCTACCATCCTTTCTTCATTCACCCTTTTACTTTTTAAGATTTAATGTGATCCTAATCATTAATTCATTCAATATTGCGTCATCATCCTAAGGACTTAATCTTGTTTTCATCCGCTCCAATGTTGGCCAAGTTATCGACCTCTTTGTACCCTTCTCGATTTTTTAATTAGATCTAGAGCTAATTCTAATTTGTCTAACAGTTTCCACTTTGGATTATTACCATTCCTAAGAGCATTAATAACAATCTGCGAGTCCCCTGCAATGACCAAATTTTCAATACCTAGATCTATTCCTAATTTTAGTCCTACAATGAGGGCTTCAAATTCCGCATGATTATTAATAGTATCTTCTATTGGCTTAGCTAATCTTGTCATTATGATGCCTCTATCTGATCAAGTTAAGCATCCCAATCCAACCTTTCCTGGATTGCCACTAGATGCTCCATCAAAATTTAGTTTGAACCATCTTGCTGGGGGAGGTTTCCATACACAGTTCTCTCTTAGATTAGATTTATCTTTTTTATTTCAACCAAACATGGGTGGAATGATAAGATTAGGCCAGTTCTTCCTCATTTGTGCATCCCAGAAAGAAAATCTTCCTTCTGGGAAAGTATCATTAAGGAGCCTATTGTTTACTAATTCTACTATACTTGCCTCAATTTTATTACAGAGGGAAGGTTTTGGAATCCTAGAATCCCTAAAGATTCTGCTGTTTCTTTCCTTCCATAGTTTCCAGGCCATTATGGATGGAACTACCACCCATAGGTAGTTATATAGGTTAGATCCAAGTCCTTGGGGCCATGCTAGGAGGTTTTGGGTGAGATCCTTATGCATTGGGGATGACCAATTTTGCTTTTTCCTTAGCCAATCCCAACAATCCGAGGCAGATTCATCATCTTTTTCACACAAAGGGCATCTTGTTGAACCCATCACCTGTCAATATTTTCTTTTGTAAAGCAGCCCATAAAAACATGCCTACTTTGGGTAGGTATTTTGGATTCCAACAAAGATTTAAAGGGAGATATGCTATTTCTCATTGTTTGGAATTAATGATAGAATTGTATCCTTCTTTAACACTGTAGGATCCCAGCTTAGGTTTTGAAAGATAAATAAATAAATAAATTATCTTAAAAGTAAACCAAAGGATGTTGATGTTTCAGAGAGTAATATAACACTCAAGATGTATTGATCTATATGTTAAATCATATCATTAAATGAATTCTAGGTTCTTTATCTATTGATCAACGTGACAAAGTACAAAAGGGTTTTGGAATTACAAGTGACAAACACCAACATGACAAATGTTGATAGAAGGTATGCATGTCAAATTGATCAATAAACTAAAAAATTGGAAGAATCAATTGATGAAAATCTAGGAAACTGCATTGGGTTGCTAGAATGGTATTGTAATGTCCCCTTTGTGAAAGAGAATTATATATATATATATATATATATATATATATATATATATAATTCTTTAGATAAAATTTTAAATATTTTTAATTAATATAAATTCTAATTATTAGTATTGAAATATACTAATATATTAAATTATCAATATTAATAATCAAGATTTATCAAGATATAATTCTTTATCAAATTAATAATATATAATTATTACTAATATTCTAACTATCTATATTATAATAGATAATATATTTTAAACAGGAATATTATAATGTACTATAATATTTAAATATTTTTTTATTATAATATTATAATATATACTATCAATTTAAATAAAGTAAACTAATATTTAATGTCTAATATTCTTAATACCAATCTCTCGAGGGCTGATTTCCCTCCAAAAGCCTTTGAAAATGCAAAATTGCAATATACTAACCTTTCTAACCAAGACGGATGAAAGTATGTATGGATGTTAAGTTACGCAGGAACAGGTATGGCAACGAAACTTGACTCTACACACCTAGAACATGGAAAAAAGAGAGTAGCAACAAGGACAGTTATGGATAAAGTATCAAAAAATTGGGAAGACAAAACACAGTCCAAATAGACCTTTTCCAGTGGAGAAGGAACAATAATATAGAAACATTAATATACATATGTAAAATTTTCAAATTTACTAAATAAATTTATAAAATTTTTATTTTATTTTAAAAAGATTTTAAATTAATAAACAAAATAGAAATATATATATTACATACTAATATTAAATGATCATTAATTAATAATAATAATAATAATAATAATAGCATGTTTTTCATCTCAAGATTAAACTGTCAATTATATCCTCCTATATTCATTTAAGGTTAAAATTGCAATATACTAACCTTTCTAACCAAGACGGATGAAAGTGTGTATGGATGTTAAGTTATGCAGGAACAGGTATGGCAACGAAACTTGACTCTACACACCTTGACCATGGAAAAAAGAGAGTAGCAACAAGGACAGTTACGGATAAAGTATCAAAAATTTGGAAAGACAAAAGACAGTCCAAACAGACCTTTTCCAGTGGAGAAGGAACAATCAGCCAAATAGTGAGACCAAATATTATAGGGAGTGAACAGGAAACTGTCAATACAACACAAGGAAATTCTAGATTGTAATATAATTGAATAGAATCCAAAGGTCCACATG
>MU223162.1:18689-47449 GCA_018584345.1 Thuja plicata
TTATTCTTTCATTTCTTTTTCTTATTTCATAACTTCATATTATATTTGTAAAAGTGAAAAGATTGAAAAGTTAAAAAGAACAAGTTTCAAGTAACCACTGATTCACCCCCCCCTCTCAGTGGTGTTTTTATTCCAACATGGGACTTCATAGGGGTCCTATGACGGTGATAAGGTGTACTAGCACCCCGTAGGTCACTATTTTACCCCCAGGAGCACATTGTAACACTAAATTGTGTCCCAAGGGGTCCTACGATCTCTTGGGACACATTTGAGTGTTCCAATATTTCAAAAGTGGTAATCAAAAGTCCCCATGACCCCTTTTGATACATTGGAACACTCAAGTGTGTTCTAAGAGGTTGTAGGACCCCTTGGGACACAATTGAGTGTTCTAATGTTTCCTTGGGGGTCAAAGAGGGACCTAAGAGGTCCTAATACATGTTCTGATGTGTTAGGACCCCTAGGAAGATCTTATGACCGCTTTCGACACATTGGAACACTCAAGTTTATTCCAAGAGGTCGTAGGACCCCTTAGGACACACTTGAGTGTGTCAATGTGTCCCTGAGGGTCAAAGAGGGTCCTAAGGGGTCTTATTACACCTTCTCACATGTTAGGACCCTTAAGAATACTCTATGACCCCTTTTGACACATTGAAACACTCAATTGTGTCTTGACGGGTCCTATGACCTTTTGGGACACACTTGAGTGGTCCAATGTCTCAAAAGGGGTCATGGGGACTTCCTAGGGGTCCTAATGCATGATAATGTGTATGAGGACCCTTTAGGACCCTCTTTTACCCTTGGGGACACATTGGAACACTCAAGTGTGTCCCAAGGGGTCCTACAACCTCTTGGGATACACTTGAATGTTCCAATGTTTCAAAAGGGGTCATGGGGTCTTCCTAGGGGTCCTAATGTGTGAGAATGTGTACTAGGACCCTGGGGACACATTGGAAAACTCAAGTGTGTCCCAAGGGGTCCTATGAAAGTTCATTTGAAAAAAAAATTATTAAAAAAAAAAATTATTAAATAAAATAAAATAAAATCGGGTACCCGAAAAAATCAGGTACCCGATTTTTTTTGGGTACCCAAAAATATCAGGTACCTAAAAAAATTAGGTACCCGATTAGGCTTGTGCTTTGGTGTTAGGTTTGCCCAAGTGTACTGACACCTAGGCCTACTAAAAAGTCAACAAACATTTTCATGCGCTTTTGGACGAGTGAAAAGTGGATTTTTTTCACATCACCACTTTTTGGCCCTCCATGATCTTGCACATACCCTTACATAAAAATAACTAACACCTCAATGCATTATAGTAGACCAGTCAATCCATTAAGATTGGATGATGGCTCAAAACTAGTCTCTATATCACAAAAATAGTGCTTCCACTAAGAGAGTCCATACAATCTAACAACCAACCCTTAAATTAGGGTTTGGGTAACCTTATATAGTCCATCCCAATGTGAGAAAACCCTAAGGTAAAGATTTGGACCCATTAAATACCAAATGCAACGTTCTAGTAAATGTTGTCATGACAACTTTGCAAAGTTGCAAAGTTGTCATGAGCAACTTTTGCAACTTTGTCTTGAAACTACTCTAAATTGCTCAAATTGATCCAAAATAATTCCATTGGATCTCATATCACCTTAAAAAAAAATAAAAAATATTCCCTTTCATTTTGGGATCTTGGTCATTGTTTGACCAACTTTGACTTTCCTAGTCACCTATGGCAAAACTGTCTGTCTAGGACCTTCTGGGGCTGAACCAAAGACAACACTTAACAAATCCTATTTACACACACACTTTGGGACTTTATCTTAGTGCTTATTCATTGGTGGTTGGATAGAACCACCTATAGGGATAAATTGAAGCTAGGATCAAACTAAGACCCTAAGGTGCTCCTGCACCAAAAAAGAAGACCTAGTTTAACCCGTAAGCTCCCAAAAGACTCTCCTCTTCTTAATTATGATTAGGAAAGCTTGCCAGATATTTTTCCCATTGAAATAAATTTTGTTGTGGACTCCTTTATAATGAATACATGAATATTTCATGAATTTAATTGGATAAATATCAAATTGAGGGTCATTCATTATCATTTAGAAAATAAATAGTAGAAGGAGGTCCTACGGGATGACATTGAGGGAAAAAATCTTATTAGATATTTTAAGAAAGTGGTTAAAGATGTGGAAACTATGAGGGAATATTATTTGTCTTATAAAATAAACTCAAAAGCATAAAAAAAAATCTCTTCATTCTAATTTATTTCAACAAGAGTGTTATTAACGATAGTGTAGTGAACATTAGGAATTTGGTCAGCAAGTACAAGAAAATATAACCAAATAAAATCTAGGTTGTTCATGTGGAAGAAGTGGAGAAGAACATGTAATGAAGATCTCATGACTCCAATGTACCCTACACTAGGACAAGATGAAACCTTACACTATTAAGTTGGTAATCTACGTTTATCTTGTGTTGTGTAGTCTTTATTTTGTCTATTCTTTTTTTGTTTCTTTTTGGCTAATGGTTGGCCATCTATTTCCCAACATATTTTTGTTGGAAACTTGTTGTAAATAGGGTTTTCGGTCCCCTCAAAACTTGTTTGAACCTTAGTAAAAAAAATTATAATGCAATATTTAGGAACTTCCACAAGATAATATAAATGTAACAATAATTAAGGTAAAAACATCATGGAAAATATGTATGAATGTATAGTGATCTCCTTGTATATGTAGCATAAGGAGGAACTCGGAAGGTAAAAGTAAAACACTAACAAATTTTTGAAGAGATTTGAGATGTTTTAAAAACTTGGGGCAATTATAACATATACCATATACATATAAAGGAAGACTACTATACCACTAGATAAAATTAAGCTAGAGTGAATATGACCAGTAGATTTAAGAGCTAGATAAATATAAATTATATCTATAAATATCTAATTATATATTAGTAAGGGCCATTGACTTATATGAAAACATGAATGATGATAGAATCATCTATAAAATAAAAGTCTCTAAGAAAAAAATTAAAAGAGAAAAAACTATGAAAAAAATTCCCCTCCAAAGTAGAGAAATAAATATGGAGGATTCAAGGCTCCCCAATGATAACTTCCTTCATACAAAGAAAATATCATAAGCATGATAAAAATGTGAAGCTAAATTTTACTAAAGGTTTCTAAAACCTACTAATGATTAGGGAAATACTTGAATAAGAGAACACCATCATGGATAAGTTGATACGTTTGATGCATGTAAATATTGGTGTACTCTATATAGCAATTTTAAACTCAATTACATTAAATTTGATAGAAATTTAGTTATTACAAAAATAGTAGTATGGTGAAGTTCTATGTAAAATGTAATAAAATTATATTGAAGCCATAATATATCTTGGTTGGTATGAATTGTACCTCGATAGACAACCTCAATAGATGCTAACATAATAGAAAAACATTTTCTTGTAGCAAAGAAAAACTGGATCAAAACTAAGGGAAAATATCCTAACTGTAGACTTCCATGAGTCAATATCACCCCCATTATCATATTCAATATGATTTATCTATGAAGTCTATAGTTTGTATTAAACTCTAAAATGTGTGGTACCTTGAATAGAAATTAAATCACACTTGAATTCCTTCAGAATAATCTTTTAAGAGTGGTCTAGAAAGTGAGAGACAAGCCCAATAGTAAATGTGATTTTACAATGACTATATTTAAAATATAAAAAATTAGAAAATAACTATCTATAAAAGTACATATATTAATAAAATAGATATAATAATAGGGGGAGGGCTGAATTAGTCTATACTTAATTTAATTTCAAATGTAATATAACATTAGGCTTATTACTGAATATCACTTTAACAATAAAGTAGTTCCTATTAATATAATATTAGGCTTATTACCGAAGATCGCTTTAACATTAAATTAGTTCTGATTCACTCAAGAAGGTAAGGGGCCAAACCCAAAAATTAAAATAACATCAAGTCTTAGAAATGACACCAAAATAATTTACCAACAGTTAATTCAAACAACTAACTAACCAACAAAAGCAAACATTAAATTAGTTATCAAAATGATAATCACAATAAAATGTAACCACATGAGAGCACTATGTATATTTGGTAGGCACAAAACCATAAATTTTTTGGCCCAAGTCAGAATCAGTGATTGCCAAATAGATTTCTAGGTACCAACCTACATGAAACACCAATCACCTAGCTCATATAAGTGAGCACTAGCTTAGATAACTATTTAGAAAATCCAGATATAATCAAGAGATAAAAAAATAAATATATTATTAAAATCTTCACAACTCAATCTTTAATATCTATATGACTTGGTATGCACTAGAACACTCTCTCAATATGTCTAAGATCTACAACTAGATTCAAAAAATTCAACTTATCTTTGCTCCTTAATGAATATATAGCTTGTGCAACATTTTTCACATGGATAAACAACATACTCTTGGTATGAAACTATATCAGTTTGATATATATGCTTTTTAATATTGATTTCAAGGTCTTTTTTGTGGCTCCCTTTCAATCTAAGAATGATAGGGCTCATGTTTTGAAAGATGGTATTTGATTGTCGGGTAAGCTCTCACTTTCTATTAGGCCTTGGTTCCCTTCCATTAACACTCCTATGAAACCTATTAGAGTTTTCCCTACTTATGTTAGACCTCCTCATCCACCTCACTAGCTTTGATCTTAGCCTTTATTTGAATCTATTGGAAATTATAATGGAAGGCTTGTTACGGTTGATGCTTCTTATCTTATATATCATCATCCTAGTTTTGACTACATTCTTGTGGAGATTGATATATTAAAAAATATACCCAGATAAATTTTGTTGAAGGTTGGGGATAGACGGTGATCTCAAATTCTTTATTATGACGGTCTTCCTTTTTATTACAATAGATGTTTTGTGACTAGTCACATACTTACAAATTATTAGAAATATTTCCACATAGATGCAACATGGTGGAAAAATATTCTTTGTGACCATACTACTATGGGATATTTTTATAATGTTGATAATGGTTCTAGGAGTGAGGATTTGGTTTCTAATCTTGCTGATTAAGATGGTCCTATTTACCTAAATGTGTGTTTAAAGTTTTGTACTGAACCTATTATGCCCAACAAGCATGATGATTTGGTTATGGATGTTTCAATTTATCTACTCATTGTTGGTTCACCATATTCAAAGCCAAGTGTGTCTAGAAATCATGAGGATTTTGTTATGGCTATTTCCCCGATCTCTGTACCTTCTTAGCTATTTCTAATTTTTCCTTGTGCTTTCCCTTGGATGGTTTTTCATACAATGAAGAGAAGTTTTCCTAAATAAGTTTATGCCTCTCAATCATTAATCAAGGGTCTTTGTGGTAGGTTGAAGGATACAAAAGTGGTTTAGCTTCCTCACTTGATTTTTACTTCAATATTTTGTAAAGAGTTTCAAGTTCACTTCAAAACTTGATCACGTCTTGATGTTGGTTGGCTACAATTTACCTGTGCTCTATTTTTTTAGTAGTGTTCAGTAAGTGGGTTTTTATTCTAGAAAAACATTGACTATATAAAGTTTCAAGTTCCATTTGAACCAGTGTTACCTCTTATAAATAATATTACATCATCCTAAGTAATATTTATCATATCTCTAAGTTGTTCACAAACACTCTCCCCAAACCAAATATGTAGTTGGATTGATCCTAAAGCACAAATGTTACACTACAAACACTATGCATTACCCAAAAAAAAAATAACTAGTCCTAAACTACATTTACATACTTCCTCTAGCTAGTGCATGCTATCTTTATCTAGCACATCAATCAAGAACCCCAACACGAGAAACTATATATCATAGTGTAAAAACATTTCACTCATAACTATTTGTCCACTTAAGTTTGATTTTAAAAAATTTGGGAAATGATAAATCATGTGCAAAATTACTTTAATTTATAATTGTAAGCCTTTATTATAAAATATATATTAATAAAGTACCAATTTAAATCATGGTAGTATAACTAGGTGCATATATTATCTTTGAGAGATAAACTCAAAAACCTACAATAGACACTTCTGGACAATGGCACATATGCTAGGAAATTAGGAGCAATTAGTATTGAAACATAATTATAAAATATGAGTATCTAATAAACATACTTGACTATATTCTTCAAATGCTTTGACATGTCCTTATAGAAGTAATTAATGCTTTAGAAAACTCTCTAATACATAGAAATGAATGGCATGACTAACAACACATTTGAAATCTTTGACAACACTATGCTCAATAGTTTGTCCCTTTATTATTCATGGCAAAATAAAATGTCCCCATAAATAATACTCTTGTTGGCCAACATGCAATATCTAATAATCATTTTTTCTTCTCTCTCACCCTTTGGCATAAATAATAAAGGGACACTTTAATCCATCCTCTAAAACATTCTTAGCTCCTTTCTAAAATAATCTATGTACTAATACTCTATGTAACTCATCATAAGAAAATTATGTCTACTTATAATAGAAAATAAATACTTCCCCTAAACATGTACTTACACTTAAATAAAAAAAGGAGCGATATATATTATATCTTCTACATACAATTCTCAAAATTTTTACCATACACTATCATTTTTACATTTGGAAAATTTCATCTTTTTGTCCCAAGAACCATTGTATTTCCTTGATCTTACAGAGGCTCATTAAATTCTCTATTGCAACTTCCAAATTAGGTTTATTGGTACCCACTTTTTTTATTTCACATTCTTTTCTACTAACTAAAGCATTGTATAATTTGTCACTAGATCTATCACTCTTCTTGATTTGTGTATGTAATGTTGTATGCATGACTACTGATATTTTCAATTTGTATTTATCTTTCTTTCCTTTCCACACCTTCATAGTTTCATTCCCCTACTCAAACATAAATTATAGTATGTCCAAAATTATTGCACTTGCAATGGATAAAATTGAAATCAACCAAAGAGGAAAATGCATTTCTACTCACAAAATTACTGCTTATAGGAAACATTTTATTCTCTATACCCTTGTTATATAATATAAGACATAATTAGATTGCATCACAATTAACAACATAACATGAATATAAATAGTTTCAAACTATAACCACTAATATTGAAAATTATTCAAATATATATCATATCTTGTGCCAAATCTATCAATAATTTGATATTTTCTTTAGCATAATATAAAAAAGTCACATATAACATACTTTTATATGAAAAAAATTGTACTATGTACTCTCTTCTCAATCTTTGTGTACTAGTAAAAATTCTAAATAATGACATGTAAAATTGCAAGGAGAAATGGAAACATTGGGGAAGGTGACATACATAGTAGGCTTGTTGACTTGAGAGATCAAGAAGGCTATTAATCAGCTTGGATTTCTTCTTTAGAGTAAAAAAATTATCCAAGAATAATTATCAAGGTACATAACTCAACACCACTTCAGAAATTTTTTTACTTCCCATATTTAATACATTCCAACAATTGCACATGTATTTTTCTTATTATATGTTTGTATTTCTCTACAGTGGAGATGCAATTGGTATCTAATCAATTTTATTAATTATTTTCCTTTATAGGTTGATGGATGACATGCCAACTTTCAACTAGTTATGATAGGGATTATAATTGTTCCCATGAATATATAGCCATTGCATCAAATACAAATAGATGTCTTTCTATCATGGTAGGATCCACAATGTATTATAGATCCTACTATATTTATACTCTACTACCAAGATAATAAATAGATCTCTCCACATTGTGAAGCTTCTTCAATCATTTCATAGCATATTTTCATTCTAACATGAAGCTTTACCTCCTATTCTCCTGCCACATATGGATACACACTATTCATTGTTTCATATCACATGCTTGTAAATTTTACATTCTCTAATACCAAATGAAGGGTCAAATGTTTCATGATTTATCAAAAAAAAAAATAAAGGATGACATAGATAGAGATTAAGATACTATATAGCTAGTTTAACCAATTGGTCATCATAATTTTATGACTACATTTCAACAATATAGTAAACTAACACAAATCAATTACATAAGTGTTTTCCTAAGAAAAAATTTAATAGTCATTTATTGAACTAGGTAAAATATTAGTAAACCCACTCTCCTACCATGTGAGAATATATAAGATCTACTAGATTGATACCCATTTAAATTTGAGCCACATAAAAGAAGAAAATATGTTTTCTACATTGAATATGAAAAAGGATGACATTTGAATGTAAAAACTAACTCTATGATAATGCAAATAACAAAATGAAGTACACATAGAGAAACAACAATCTAAATATGGTGGTTCCTAAATGTAAACATGTAATCGTTTAAATTTAGAAGTAGCTAAAGAAAGTGTATTGTTGTCTAGAAATAACATGCTCAGCTAATAATAGATGTAGAGCTCCATTTTATTTATTTTAGCTTAATAATGTTTTATAATCTAGAATATTTCTTGAATATATTTTAATTAATTATTAGTGGGAGATGAATGAAAATGGAGTTTTATATTTATTTTCAAATGGATTAAAATACATTCATTCATTTAACAGTAACTATTTAATTATGTAGTTGTGAAAAAGGGAATGTGCGTAAGAAATCATATTACGATATGACATGGTACTAAGATGTAATATTAGGTATAAAATTTAGGTCTAGTTAGAGATAATAATCAACATTTAGGGATGCCTACTTGAGAGGAAATGTAGGGTTAGAGGACATGTTTTTTCTCTCAAAATGGGTGAAAATAGTTTTGAATGGTTATGTAGGAGTGAAGAAATAGATCTTAACATATTTGGTGTTTGATGAAGGATACTTTATGATAATGGGCAAAATTAGTTAGAGGATCGATGCCAAGAAAGATTAAGATGGGAGATTACTTCGATACCTATGAGGAATCTTGATTATTTGAAAAACTTAACATTTTTTATAATGTATAATAGGCTCTATTATGATATGGAATACAAAAACTAAAATAATATCTTTTATTGTCATATTGGCTATCTTTATTATCATCTATCATTAACTATTAAAATTACATATCAGTTTTCTAATTTTAGTTGAGTTATGTCCACTTTCTCAAGTTGACTCCATAAACAATTCAATTGATTTTAGGGATTTAATTTTTTGATATTGTTGAAATACTACAAAAAATTGCATCCTCTCTTAATTTTCATGAATAATGTGCTTATGGAAGTCCACTCTATCAAATTTATTATTATGAAATATAATATTGTGTTGCAAAGTTGAATCTACATCCACTGATGAGTAAGTGGCTACAACAAATTCAATCTAACGTCTTATTTTTCATTATTGTGAGTATTTAATTTCCCATGTTTCAATTTCATGCTTACACAACTTCACAATATAAATGAACAATTATGATTGCTATAAAAGTGTCCAATTTCATTGAAACAACCAAAAACATTAAAAGAGTTGAAATTTAAGCTTCAAATTAATGCATGAATAAATCCTACATTATGTAATATATTTAAAAGCTAACTTAATTTATGACTTTACTATTTGAAGATAAATCTAAAGCAAAAATATTTTTGTGACATTATTGAATTTATTACATAAGACTATTATTATAAACAATAAAACTAGAGGATATCACATTTTAAAATAGAAGCAACATGGCTGATAAACTGGAAAAGATTCAAAGAACCTTTCTGTGGGCGGGGTCTAAAGAAAAGAGGAGGATATCGCTTGTCAATTGGGACATTGTATGCCTCCCAAAAAAATGGGGGGACTGGGCCTAAGGAAAATAGGTATGATGAATAAGGCCCTTACTACGAAGGTGGCATGGAAGCTCATAGAGGGAAAAGTGGATTGGTGTAGACTAATGGAAGCTAAGTACCTCCAAGGACATCCCTATGGGAGGATATTCCACAACAGTGACCTCCCAAGTGGATCCAAACTATGGATGAACATATGTAAATGTAAGACCCTTCTATCTAAAGGAGATTTCTAGCAAATTGGAAATGGGAGATCCATCATAGTTTGGAATGACCACTGGATCACGAATCAACCTAACCTAGACCACAGAGTCAAACCCCTTATGGACTATCTCAAACTGAACCTCGGTAATAGAGCCTCCAACTACATCAATGGTAGAGACTGGGTCGATATTCCTAATTGGACAAGGGACAGACCGGACCTGCAACACTTGGCCAAGGACCTCATGGATAACCTGACTAATATCAAAATTTTAGGGAATGATGACTCTATTATCTGGGCCCCCACCTAGGCTGGTACTTTCTCTGTTAAATCTATGTACAATATGCTTCTAAAGGAAGTGAGTATCCTAGAAGATTGGAAAATGGTGTTGATCCCCAAGATCACGCCAAAAATTAATTTCTTCTAGTGGACTCTAATGCACGGTAAGGTCCTAACCCAAGACAATCTCATAAAAAGAGGCTTCTATATGGAAAACAAATGTGTCCTATGTAAGAAGGAGGAAGAAATGGTAAACCACCTCTTCATCCACTGTGAATATGCCACCAGCATCTGGCAAGGGATCTTCAGCAAATTGGGTACCTTGTGGGCCATGGACAGAGAAGTTCATCAATTTAACAATTGGAGATCCCCTTCCAATCACCCCCTACTCCAACTCCTCTGGCGTATGCTTCCCCCTCACATATGCTGGACCATTTGGAAGGAAAGGAACAACAGGATTTTCAGAGAGAATAGTAACCAGCCTGAGACCTGCCTCCATATTGGAACTAAACTCCTATGTGAGAATGCTAGAATGGCTAATTGGAAGCTCCCTGCCAATCCTCATGCTACCTAGGAAGTTAGAATTTCTCACAACTAGAACCTCCTGGATGGGTTCACCAGGTATGATGATGTGAAAAGGATAGCTAGAAATACTACCAGATGGACCGCCCCTCCCAGAGGATGGACCAAATTAAATTTTTGTGGGGTGGTTAATAACCTTGGTCATGGAGGAGGAGGAGTGATAAGAGATCACAATGGGACTTGTCTGCTGGCTTATGCTGGTCCTATAAATAACTACACTGTCACCCAGGTAGAAGGAACAACCCTTCTCTGGGGGATTAAATTCGTGAAACAAATGAACCTCAGACAGCTGGAAATCGAGGGGGATTCCAAAGTGGTTGTTGAGGCCATCAATAGTGGTGCTAGTGTAGGATGGCATGCTAGACCTATCATTTTGGAAATCTGTGAACCCCTCATCAGCTTCCAGTGCACGACTATAGGCCACATGTATAGGGAGGGGAACTTAGTCACCGACTCAATGGCTGCAATTGGCCTAAAACAAATCAAACTCAATAGTTGGAGGGTGATTAGTGATTTACCTCCGGTGACTCAGCAACTCATCCTGGGAGAAATGAATACTATATTTTAAATGTATCAGGCTGTCATATTCATTATGGAGTCTTTCTCGATCACGTGCTGGCATGTTTAGGCAAATTTCATGATTATGAAAAGGAAAACTCAAATTCCCTTAAATAATTATCATTACTTTTTGAACGTGTGGAGTAAGAGCTATCTGAATCAAAGGATTTTTTTGGCTATCCTTGATATTAATGCTATTATTGCTTTTAATGGCGCCTAGAGATCCGTTAGATCTAGCGGTACGGAGCCTGGTTTCCAAAATTTTCAAGACCATCCTTTTATGTATAAGATTTCCTCGGAAAGGGTTTATGATTACAAGTGATTTTTTATGGCCTGCAAAAATGCTCAGCTCTTAGACCTCAAAGATATTCTGGCACAGGAAGAGCAGACCCTCAAAATGGGAGGCAAAATTCTCCGCATTGAGCCTGATAACATTGATGAGATTTTCACTTCTGATGCGTTGGTGACTCATTACTGCAAATAAAATGGCATTTGGGGTTTCATGGAAAGAATGAAAGGTGGACATGATGAGCGAATCTCCAAGCAATTCGTCAAATCCTAGAACAACAGGAGTGTTTCAGTTGGGGGCATTCACTTCTAGCTAAATGAAGAGGTCGTAGCCAAGGCAACGGGGCTCCCTATGACAGGGATGAAATACAAAAAGACCAGTTAGACTGCTGACCCTACTAGCCTCAAATAATTTTTTAAGGACGGTGAGCTTCCAGTGAGAAAACATGGGGGTTTCAACAGGGAAGAGCTGCCAGAATTTTGGCCAAAAATTTGCCTCATCATGATGAAGTACTTCACACTGGAAGGTAAGTTCATTGTATTTTACAACTACCACTTTCCATTCCAGAATCATATTAGGAATAAAGATTTAATTTCCATTCCTTTCTATCTCTTGCACTCCATTGAGAGCAATGTCCTCGATATTCAAGCCAACCCTGATAGAGCTATCCTTCATCAGGGCCTCCTCCTCTGCCTCTACCAGTTTCATAAATCTATCTGCCCGGCTCCCCAACCCCCTCTGATTATCCTGATGTTTCCCCAAGAGGAGCCCATAGCCAAAACTGAAAAGACCACCCTTTCCTCCTCCCAGGCCACCCGTATCAAACAGGAGCCTGTGATGGACGATAAAAAAGCTACAACCCACAAAAAAAGTGTAAAAAATCCTCACAGTAGGAAGGAAGGTCAGGAGGAGTCATATGTCTCTGAGTCTATGGAGTACATTAAGGGGAAAGAGGCTGATAGTAACCCTGAGATTGACTATAGGCCCAAAAAAAGAAAAATTATGGAAAGCCAGGTTAATCTGGAGGTGGATTTGAGTGGCTCAGGTCGCCGAAGGTCGAACAGAATTGCCAAGGAGAAATGTAAAATTAGGATGATGGAAACGGCCTCCAAAGAGCTCTCCCTGTCTAAAAATGACGCCCATTCCACTAATTCCAAGAATGGTTCCTCGGATGGTTATATGAGTCCCTCTAGGACTGGTAACACTCCTCTGCCTAACACCCTACAAACTAAGGAAAACCCTACCCCGACCCCGAGCCCCACTCAGGAACCTAAGGACAAGCCACATACCGCGGCCATGGAGGACAAAGATAAATTTACTGGCACCCTTAAAAGAAGGTTCTTGAACTTAGACAAGGACATTAGGGAGATTAAGAAGAACATGCAGGACCTGATGAACCATTGTACGAGGACCAACAAATTTGCCCTGAAGCTTATGCATGCATCGACTATGACCCTCTATAATGTGCAGGAAAAGCTGGCGGGTGGCAAACTGGAAGCAGACGAGGACAACAAAGACCTATTCCTATTTCTGCAGGAGGAGTGGGCTAGGACTCTGCTGTCCAAACAGCTGGGTGGGAAGAACTAGACTTTGGAGTACATGTGTTGGTTAATTTTGGCTGGGCTTGGCTCTCGGTTCCCCTGTTTTGTTGTTCGTAACATTGGTAGTTTTTGTTTATTTTTGTGTAGCCCTGTGTGGCTTAATACTGTTACTTTTTATGCTACTATTTGTCTTAAGCTTTCTAGTTTAATTCGGTGGCTCAGTACTGTCACTTATATTTTTGATAGAGGCATAGGTAATATGGTGTCTATGCTGTTAAACTGTTATACTTGCTTTGACTAGTTCCATTAATATGCTATTAATTTGCTTCTAGTCCTTTGTTCCACGGGCCAGCACCCTCTTGCTGCTTTTTTTTCTATCAAAAACAATAAAACTATTCCCAATTTTTTTTATATTTTATATAATAATTGATAAAATAAGATAAAGAAATTGCATCAAATATAGGGTGAGTGAGAATTATGTGGTCTTAACTTGAAAGTGGGAACTATGTTGTCCTCACATAGAATGCTAAAATAATTATGATCATCACTCAACATGTTGGAAATGGTAAAGTTATTGTAAAGAGAAATTATATGGAAATGCATGAAAAATCAAACGTGTATGTTATGCAATTGAATTTTCTTCAAGACATTTAATTTTTATATTGATTTTTCTAAGACTTCACAATATAAGATTACTATTATGATAGCTCAATTTCATTCAATTAACAACATTAAGAGTGTTGAAATTTAAGTTTCAAATTAATACATGGATAAGTCATTTTAAAATTTCCTCACAAGAACCAATGAGCTAAAAATATAATTAAATTTATATACTAATACATTGACTATTTCCCTATAAATCAATATAAAAGTGAATATATAATATTCTAAAATATATTAAATAAAATAACTAATATAAAACAACACAACTATTGCTTAATTTGTCTGATTTTGCATGACAATTGAATATAGAAGCAATTAGGGTCGGTAGGAATCATGTCGTTCTCACAGGAAAATACCGAGAACGCTTAAGCAATCTTAATTGTCACGCGATATGGTGGAATTGGAAAAGTCAGTGAAAGGAAATTGCAAGGGAGTGAATGAAGAATCAAACGTGTTTCTCAAGCAACACTTTAAAGAAAGAGAGGCGGCCTAAGCCGTAATAACTTTGAAGATTTGCAAGAGAAAAAAATAGAGGTGTGGAGATGATGAGCACAAGACCAAACGACGAAGGCAGTTTATGGAGTGCTGTTTCCCACTATTTGTCTGCCTCTCCAAACCCAGCCGCCCAAAATTCTGTAAATAACAGTTCGAGTCTTCCATCAGAAGAAAATGAAGGGAAAAGGAAACGACGAGAAAGACATTACAGGGGAGTGAGGCTCGTCAAAGCTCGTGGGAAATATGCTGCAGAGATTCGAAACCCTAACAAGAAGGGCTCCAGACTCTGGCTCGGCACCTTCACCACAGCCGAAGAAGCTGCAGCGGCATATGACCGTGCTGCTTTCCAACTGCGCGGTTCAAAGGCCATTCTCAACTTCCCTCTCAACTTTGTTTCTGGGGCTTACGTGGATCTTGATTCTCAATCTTCCTCTTCTCATACTCCATTAGGTATGCATAATCAAAAGAGGAGAAAAAGGGTAGATGAAGAACAAGCATCACAAGAAATGGGTTCGGATAATATTTTTACATTATTATAGTAGATTGTTATGCTTAATATGGTGTAGCGTTTGTAAGAAGACGTATGTTTATTGTTCTGTCTCCATATGCTTACAATAGTAACTTATAATAAAGAGACAATCTTACATAATGAAGTAATCTCTTCCTTCTCTAATACATATTCCCTTCTATTTTTCCTATTTTTCCTTACGTATTGAGAAGAGCACGTTGCAGAAAGGATACATACTTCAAAGATTTTAATGCTAGGGATGTTAAGATATGCATTTGAATTCCACCCAAAGATATTCATTGACAGAACCAGCTTTGTTGTTTGAAAAATCGGGAGGCACTAATCGAGAAACCATGTATAACTGTACGTTTGAATGGACTTTTTATGGCTTAGAAGCAACCATAAATAAACAGTTGTTTTGTAGAAAATAATTTGTAAGAAATAAGAGAATAATATGTTTCTTTGCCCTACACAACCACCTTACTTTACTATTGTTCTTATGTATCAACTCTTGTAAAATTGTCAAGGATTTTATTGGGTCATGCTCTATTTTAAGGATTTTATTGGTTCATGTTGTATTTTAAATATTAAATAAAAATATTATTGTTTATGGAAATTAGTAAGTCTTGTTTGATAATTTGTAAGAATAATAAGCTTCCTGCCTTATACACAACAACCTTACTTTAAAATAGTTCTTATGTATCAACTCTTGTAAAATTTTCATAGATTTTATTAGGTCCTGCTTTATTTTAAATATTATATATAAATATTTTTTTTAGTTATTATGTTAGATAAGGATGTATTATCAATGAGTGGAAATTAGTAAGTCTTGTCCAAATAAGTCATTTAACATTTTTTTGTATTTTTCAAAGTTAAAAGCAGCGATAACTTTAAGAAACCCCCCCTCCTAAAAAGTATAAAATTGTGGCAAATCACATTTTTTTTGGAGGGAAAATTTTTAATATTGATGGCGAATTGTGGTTCAAATTATGGATATTTGGTGGCAAATTTTTTAGTAACGTATACCATTTTTATAAAAATATGGCGACAACAAAAGATTTTAATAGGAAAATTATTAATTCAATTGGCGAAGCTGGAAAATTTAACTGATAAATTATGGCAAAATTATTTTATCATGGCGTAATTAATTTAATTGTCATGGTGAATGTTTTTAAAAAATACATATAAACTTGGCGATTTAATATAGTAGTTGTGTAGTTGGTATGGCGATTTAATAATTGGAAATAACTATTAAATTTTTATTCTCTCGAGTTTTCATTCTCAAAGAATGACACTGTGATGATTCGAGAGAGAGTTTTAAGTAAAGGAGTTATCTCACCACATTCCGTCCGAAATGCACCTTCCATCGTTCATCTCTCTTAATCCAATGGTTCTGATTTGATGTTGAAGTTGCATCAGGTCCCACCACTATGACGTCACAGACTCACACGTCCGTTGGATTACAAGATATCAATGGCCAAAGCTGAATTTTGGGCCTATTGTTGGTCTTCCTAATGTTTACGGCAAACTCTCGGCGGAATCATGACACGTGGTATGATTGATCGTACTAATAAGTCCATGATCAATCATACCACATGTCATGATTCCGCAGATAGTTTTCCATAAAGATTATGAAGACCATCAATAGGCTGTGACTACATGGTTCTCTTTGTTTTTTTGTAAAAAAATAGAATACTAATTAGTTTGATTTTCAATGTACACTCCAATTCATTTAAGATGCACTGCCTTGGAGGATCAGAAGGCCTTTTTGGGCCTAGTCACAGACCCAATCCTGGCGTCTGTTGCTACAGTGTTGGGAGCCTTCACTAAGGAGGCTATAAGGATGGTGCTGGGACATGAATTTCTAGAGAATGAAAATAGGTATAGAGTTAACACCGACATTTTGTCTCAATTCATAGCATCTTTATTGGACCTGGGTGGGGAAAAGGCAGAAATTCTCATGCTTCTGAGGAATTTTTTTAGAAAAGAGTACCTTGGAGACAATGTGAATGTTGTCGTATTTGTAGAAATTGGGTTTGGTATTCCTTGGGCAAATGATTTGCCGAGGATTCTACAACCAAGAGAAAATGTGCCCAGGCAACCATTTCTACTAAACCTTGATGTTGAGTAGCTCACACGTCATCAGAAGTGGGCACAAATTGGGAGGGATTTCCTCTGGAAGTGGCACAACCTGGAGGATACCAAGGACTATCGATGGCTAGAAGAATTCTCTGAGATTATCCTCTCTTCAAAGTTCCATACAAACGGAAGGGAGCCTAGGTCGGATAGTCCCTAACTATGTCTCTGTCCCTATCCCTGTCCTAGTCTCTACTATGTCTCTCTCTGGTCGTAGCAACTTACCAGGGTTTTTGCAATGATGTAAATTGTAATAACGTATGTTTAAAAAAAATATATGAAAATGTTTTAATAAATTTGAAGTGCTTTTCTATTTTGTTTTTATTATAAGAATCGTTAATAGATATGCCCTATGGGCATCATTGATTTATAAAGTTGTATTGAAATTTTGCATAATATAATATAAAATATTTGCTTTACACTTTTGTTTCATGTAATAATTTAATGTTTCCAAACTTTATCATTTAATGGTGACTGGTTACCGGTTAAAATTTCATGGATAAGGTATTCTCGAATGCATGAATTCAAAGGGAATTCAATATAGTTAATGATTATATTCATTATTGTGTATTAAATTATTAATATTCTAAAATTGTAACAATCGTTGGATTATGAGAGATGAACGGTTGAAGTTGTATTTCATAAGTACTATGGGTTTCAAAGATCTTTTCTAAAAACTCACTCTGGAATAGTGACATGTGTAATTAACATTAAATTTGTACGCGTTTTAAATTTAATATTCATTAAAATCTTTCCAAAAATGTGACACGTGAGATGTGTAATATTCATTTAATTTGTTACATTTATTTTTTAACAAAAGGTTTTTACCATTTCCTTCTTAATAACCTATCGACTCGTAGGCTCGTAGCAGGAGAGCAAAAAAGAACTGTTAAACTGTCATTGAAGCTTTTGAGACTGTAATTTGTGAGAGCCTTAGCCATTCTAACTTCTATCTATCTAGATTTCAAAATATAATTTCGGGTAAGAAATCTAGCATGATGCATCCCGATTTTGTAATGTCAAAAATTATGTTTAACTTGATTTTGAAATTTTAATTCTTGTACAATGCATGTACAGTTACAGTTTTCTTAAATTGGGGACCTGGGATTTTCTTAATTAGTTAGTTATTATCTGTGATTTTGTTAGTAAATATCTATGATTTTGTGTTTTTTCATTCTTTTGAAGAATAATGGGAAAAGCAAAAACTCAAGGCCAAGGGCAAGCAGATGGGAAAACTTTAATAGACTGTAGAAAACTAGTAGAAATCCCTGGTTTCACTGATGAGTATCACAATGTTTATGATCCTGCTATCGATGGTCAAAGGAGAGTCATATCAATTAAACATACATTGTGCAGTAAGGCAACTGGGCCAAAGAGGTCTGACTTTATAAAATTTAATCCAGCAATAGGTGCAAAAATGAATAAATTTGCTTCATGGGATGTAGGTTTGGGTTGCATGTTGTTACCCAAAGTTTTTCCTTACCCAGAAATTGTCTTTATTTGTGCAAAAAATTACGATGAAGAAAGAAAAGTAATTTTAAATAAAAATAATCAGGAAGAAATTTTAGCAATAACCTAAGAAGAATTTCTCAGTTTGCTAGACCTAGGGTTTGACCGACAAAACTGTAATGTCCATATTGACCTCAGATTGCTGGCAGACAAATATGAGGCAGTCACGCCAAACACAAAATATTAATTTATAAAGGGTCTAATAGTTATAGAGGCAAAGGCTTCATTGGGTGAGAACCATAAGCCTCCTTATTATTTTAACATTTTTGTGCCACAGGTTCAGTATACTATATCCTCGCTAGCATTTTTCCTGGGAATGGAAAACAATAGGGAAGTGGGTGCCAACATTCTTCAATTGATTTGGGATATCCATTGTGTCAATGAACCAGTAAGATACAATTTTGTTGGACATGTGGTTCAGTCGATGCAAGAACAATTAACATTGATTAAAATAGGCAATTCTAAGATGTTTAGGTTCACAACCAACTTGTGCTATCTTCTGCTAGCCAAACATGCTGCAATATTAATGAGAAACAACATTAAGCTTGAAATTTAGACGGGGACAGGCCCGAAAGGTACTCCAATGAGTCCAATAGGTACTCCAATATATAACTAGACACCTCAGATAAGGATGTATGATAACAGAAGGAATTACAGTAATTTTGTAGATTTCTTTTTAGTACCATTGTACAAAAAAACAACAAGCACTCCAATGTCCAGATTGTCTACTTCATGTAGGGATTGCATCCAACTTGGAAGCACAATTCAATTGGGTGACTGGTACTTAATGGAAGAATACACTGTGCTAAGGTTTTATGGATCAGAACTACAACCCCACAAACTTCCAATGCATGTGACAGACATGGTGTTTGTAGTAGAATATGTACTACAACTTGAGAGCACAGATTGACTCCTCACTAGCCAGTGAAAGAAGAGCATATTCCCTTCCTTACCTTTCTCAATTGGAAGGTTAACATTTCTGAGAAAGGCATTCAAAATGGCAAAAAAAATTTAGAAATTTTTCAATTTGATTTAGAGTGGTACTGGAAGTATGATCCACTCAACATCATTCAAACAATGCTTTTTGCTAATAAGAACTCTACAAACTTATTTCAACATGAAAGTAAACCATTTCTAGAGAAGTTGAAAAACAAGGATAGCTGGGATGACGTTACAAAAGAGATGGAGAGAGTTTCCGCTGAGGAAATTTTTTTAGTTGAATAGTTGTTATCACAAATTACGACATCAATAAACTAGGGCATTGTATAACCTAGAATGTCCTACAATTTCTATGAAAAAGGTGCTCATCCATCAAACATAAAAATACCATTGAAAATAGCAGAAGAGTGTAAGGATAGAAAATGGACTCAAACAAAAATGAATTGTTTTTGGAGTATAAGAAAGGTTCTTGGTGAACCAAAGACCAGTGAAGATCTGGATGATATAGAAAAGGATATAGAGTTTAACAAATTATGGATTTTGGAGCATCCTACCATGGCATAAGATAACAGTTCTCCAGATAGTCAGGATGATAATCTACCAATTGCATTTACTACAGGTCACAGTGGAGTCAGCGACTACCGTAAACAAGTATATAGCAAAGGGGCAAACATTGCAGAAAAAATGGGTTATAAAGGTGGTAGTTTGGGTCCCACAAGAGATGCCATCTAGATTCCAATTGTCACAGAAAAAACTGATCATGGACCTGGTGCAGGCCTTGGATTTGGAGAGGACACATTAGATTCATCAGGAACCACTGTGCCCACAAGAACATCCATTGCCACGGGTGGGATTGGGGAATCTACTGCTACTGGTTCTGGTGGTGGCACTAGTGCCAGTGGGACTGGGCAACTTATACAACAAGTTCCCCCTCTAAAGAGGCTAGTAGAATCTACACAAAATCCCATAGAAGAAGATAGTGTCAAGAAGCAAAAGTTTTCCATGACCACAACATGGAGACTCGATCCTAAAGAACCATTTTCACTTTCAAGTTCAGTAAAGACCTCTATAATTTTAAATCCACAAACAACATTAGTTAGATCAACATGCATTGCAAGCTCTACTTCACCTTTCAAACTTTAAAATCCTTCTGCAACACCATATTTTTGTTTCAAAGAATTCTATAATGAATTTGCAGAAACAACAACCAAGAATATGGAAATAAAGAAGACATTTTAGACTGGTGCCCTTACTGCAGCTGTAGAGGAACAACCTATATCCAATAGGGTTTTTCCAATGTATGACCCAAACAGAGACATGATGGAGTTCATGGTTGTTATTCCACCCAAAAAAGATGGAAACCCACTAGAGAGTCATATAGATCCATCTGAATTTCAAGTTAGCACTCTCCAAATGGATTTTTCCAAAGTTAAAAATGTGGAAAAAATTAATGTGTCAAATTCTACAAACCAAGTGGTCTACAGTGCACTGCTAAAGCTAGAAAGAGAGAAAATTAAGCTCAAGAAAAATATAGAAAAGTTACAGGCAGACATTGCCAATGAAAAAGAAAAGAGGAAAGCTTCAGAGAACAATTTGAAAGAATTGTAGAAAAAGATAAAAAAAATTGACCTCTACATCAGAAAATATAGAGTAGGAACATGCAGAGGAAATAGTGAAGGAACAGGAGTAGGCAGAGCTGAAGGCACTGAGGGGGAAATTGGAAAAAATTAGTGAAAAACTAGAGGAAGAAAGAGTCACTTCACAAAATTTATTTAAAACCATGGATAGTAATGCTGCCTCCAACCGGGAAATGCAAAAGCAATTGGACTCTCAGGAAAATAAAGCCAATCATTGGGAACACAAAGTAGTGGAAGAGAAAAATAATTGTGAAAATGACAGAAGAACTAAAGAAGGCCAATAATATAATTGAAACTTTAACAAATACTACTAATAATTTAGTGAAGATTACTAAAGAACACATTTGGTGTCAAATATTGGGGATGTCTGATAGCTTGTTTGAGTGGTTTGAAATGCTTCAAAGTATCAGAGTATGTTATGTGAAGCTTCATAAGAAAATTGAACAGAACATGAATGTTGTCAAGAAAGAAAAGAAAGCAAAAGATATTATGCAACAACTCTACAGTAAGAGTGATAGTTATCTATCAAACAAGGCAATTAGCACCCACCTTGATGCCTCAATTAAGGTATCAAGTATCATTGAAAAATGTGAGAAGCTACGGGAAGCACAGGAAATGGATGATAAAGCTAAGAAGAAGATCTTAAAGATGGAACAAAGGAAAGAAAATTTGGAAATTCTTGGTTTTCCTAAGGGATTTGATGTAAATAAGTTCATTGGAGGAGAAATTTACAAAAATAAGGTTGCAGGACAAAATAAATACTGATTTACACTTTCTTCCTACAGACTTATCTCTTGATACATTCATGGATTTCATCAAACCAGTGAGAACTTTGAATGGAGTTTTAGAAGCAACAGTGCTTCCAAGTCACACTTCCAAATATGAATTGCTAACAAAGTTGCAGGAGTGTGACTATACTATAAACCAAATTATTCTGCCATCAGAGGATGTTTAGACTGGCCTACAAAGATTGCTCTGAATTTTGAAGTACTGTAAATTGTAATGTATTGCAAATGAATATAAAACAATTTGTGCTCTATCTAATTTTCATGTTTTCCAATTTAATGTATGTTGAGTTACTCTATTTTATTCAGTTATTCTTAGTTGATTTACTCTGTAATATGCTATTGAAAATTTGGAATACAAAATTTCATTTAGCAATTTCAAATTCAAATATGAATGATCATTGATGATGTGATACAAAATACAGTAATGATAATCTTTGTTCTCAAATTTTAATGATGAAACATAATACATTCTTTCTTTTCTAAAATGAACATTGAATGATAGGATATAGTAGTTAATAAGTTCAAAAAATACCTATTGATTGCTACTGCCAATTTAGCAGAAATTTTCTAAATTTGCCAATTCATGTGTACGTCATCATCATCATCATCATCATCATCTAATTCTGGTATTCCAGTTCCTTCAATGTTCTCTTCATTTTAATTTTTGTCTTCTTCACACTGACCTCCGCTTCTATGAATCCCACTCCCATTGGCACCTATAGTTGTCCCACTTAGAGTCAGAGATTGGTTAATGGTGTTTCCCAACCTCTTCTTTTGCATCTTTTCTTCTAGATTCCATTGCTTTTTGATAAGGAAAAGTATTGACATCATATCTAGATGTGTAGACCCTCAAGCATGATTCCAAATTCTTGTCTAGTTTGTTTCTTAGCTTTGATTTTAGGAAGCCCAAAGCACTAAAAACTCTCTCATCCTCCACCAAACCCAATATCATGGTTTGACATAGATCAGCAAGCTCGAAGAACTCTAAAATTTCATCACGCAACATTGTGCTCTGTTTTAGTTCTGTCCAAAGCCTTGTTGTCGAGCCCTCTGCATGTGGGTTATGCATTAATTGATATT
Source organism: Thuja plicata (assembly GCA_018584345.1). NCBI lineage: Eukaryota > Viridiplantae > Streptophyta > Pinopsida > Cupressales > Cupressaceae > Thuja > Thuja plicata. The sequence goes on from MU223162.1 coordinate 41,667, forward strand.
GATGCTTCATAGTCCTTGCAAAAGTGCCTGATTACTGTCTAAGAAGCCCTTCATCTAAAATTCCATTGATTGTCACTCCATTGAATTCTACAGATTTACAAAATTCCTTTATCAAAGTCAACACCCTATTATGATATTCTTCCTTAGAGTTTAAGTGCCAATATTGAGGAAACACAATTGTCATGGCCTCAAGCAGTTGTTCATATGGGAATCTAGATCTTATTTCAGAGGAAACTTTATAGGCTATGTCCCTTTCTTTAGCTGCTATAGACTCGACGATCTTGGTAAACTCTTCCCTTGTAACTCTTGTAGCTCACTTCTTTGGGGCATTGTAGTATATTGGTATCTAAAATCCCCTTATAAAAACACATAAATCTTCATTTTCAATGATCTTTAAATAATTATCAGGATTTTCCAAATCTGTTATTTCCTCCAGCGTTGAAATTTTTCATCGAATAAATTTGGGTCATTTCGATAAAGATTATCGAGGACTTGGCATGACATTTTACGCAAAGTAGCATATTCTGCAATATACAAGGCTCTTTGCAGGGCTTTTTTAATAATGAACATCATTTCTTCTAGCATGGGAAAAAGAGATGCTAAAGTCAAAAGTGTCTCTATATTGCTTAGCCTTTGAAGCAAGTCGCCACATCTCTGATTTTTTGCATTTTCATGATTTTTGTACATAAGTCCAATCAAAGATTATTGTTAAAAAAAAAATTGATGCGCTGGCCCATCCAAAGAGATCCATCTTGTATCAACATCTTTTAGAAGCTTGTTTCCATTGGTAATTCCATTAGCAAAGTGCTGAAATTCCCTAAAACATTCGGGACTTTGACAAAAATATGAGTACTAAATCTCTTACTAAATCTTCAACCTTGTTTACTAAAGGAAACTTCTTCACAACTCTAAAAGAAAGATTCATCCTATGAGCCATATAGTGAATGCAAGCAACATATGGTGAACAAGAAGCCTACATCTTTGTGCAAATACCATTCCTTTGACCTTGCATTACTGAAGCTCCATTTGCTATTGTCAATTCATCCATAGCTCCATATTCAATTAAATGACTCTTTACTAATTTAAATAAAGTTTTTGATGTCGGATTATCCCTAAATTTTGAAATAGTTAATAGATGTGGTTGGCGGACATTATTCTATACAGTATAAACATGCATGCATACCCATGATGTATTATCTATTGCTGTAACTTCATCTAAGGACAATGCAATAAAGGTTGACTCTTTTATTTTTCTCTATACATCCTCTATTTCAACTTGGGCAAAACAACTTGCTCATTCCCATCCACTGTTTATGGACCAATGAGTGATAGGATAGTTCAGAAATTTTAGAAAGTGTAACAAACCACTCATTTCTAGATAGTCTTTCATTAGACACCCTCTGCTCAAAATATGGAAAAAATTACTTAATTTAACAAATTTTCCACGTTCTTCTACTTCACTTGCTTTTGCAAAAAATAGCATTAATAGAACCTTGAACTTCACCAGGCTTCGTCTTAAATTTTTGAAACAAATAATATTCCTTAGCATGCCTTTGATGTTGACATTGCTCCTTTGTTTTATATCTTACCACTTTTATTTTGTTTCCATCTACAGTTGAGGTTTCATAAACCTTACCAACATGTTTCTCTATGGTGTCCAATTTAAGCTGCAACCACTTTTCTTTTTTATACTTCCAACTACAAATCGTACATCTGCATTCTACTGGTGACTCACCGACAATTGGATTGTCCATAGGTTCAATGAATGGATACTTTTTTTCCCAATCAAATTTAAATCTCCTGGACATCTCCCATTGGTGATCATTTTTTATTTTGATTTTCCTCTCCCTTTAGTGTTACTGTTAATTGAAACATCATCATCACCGAAGTCGATCGATTCATCCTGGTACTGGTTATTTATTTGAAATTCATCTTCAAGGTCATCTTCATGAGATATTAGGTTCCACAACTTCGTCACCAGATTTATTAGGTTCCCTAGTTTTTTTAATAGACTCCTGTGTAAGTTGATAACCTCAAAGTTGTATAGGTTCCTTTGATGATGTACCTTCCTCACTTTGACCAACACCATTGTGTCTGCCCCTGCCAAAGTATGAATATATTTATTTGCATTTCATTGGCCTCTCTTGGACATCTTCAGATTCTCTACCTTCAATAGTCCTCTTCATGTTTATCTTTGATTGTGACATCTCCAACAAATTAAGGTTGCAATAAAAGTTTACTTGAATAAGATACTAAGGACTCTTAGTCCTTCTGGTTTGCTACCGATCGCAATTGTTAGCTCAGAATCAACTGATTTTTGGTACTCCTAAATCTATTGAAACTATCCTTATATACAAATGCTTATTTTGAATTTTGGCAAAGGGGACGACATTTAGATATGATAACAACTAATATTTCACAAACCCCGCGTAATTTCAAGTAATTGACTAGGTGAATAGGGCAGGAATTTGGGACATGGTGAATTACGATGCATGGTGAATTGGGTCCTAGTGAAAATAAAATTTTAACTTGGGATAATGGGCCTTAGGCTAATGGCGATCCTTGATAAATACCCCTTCCTTAATCTGTGACAAATAATAGTAAATATACAATAGATAAATGGGTGAACAACCCCACTACCATAGTGAAATTACATGCAAATAGTGGTGAACAACCTGACCAATATACGGGTTTTTTATAAAATCTGGGCGAACTGGTCAAACAATATACTACACATTTTTTTGCCAAATTCTATACGCCCGATGGGACATATTCACAAATTAGCGAAGAATCGCCACTAAAAAAATCCCTGGTTAAAAGTAAAGAAATCCTAAATAAATATATAGATCTTGACCAAAATTTCAAAGATTATATCATATTAATTGGTTTTATATAAATACATATTAATGGATTTGTTGGATTTTATTTGTATGTTTCAATGGAAAAATTGTATGTCATAGAAACTTGTGATAAAATAATGAATGGTGATTTCCAAACAATTATCTCTATATTTTCTTATATTTGGTGATTAGTTTGTGATGTTCAATTGGAGTTTTATATGAATAGTCTTTTAACTAATCTAATTTACATGTAAAATCACAATTCATATCCAAAGTTATGACTATCATCAATATTTAAATGCTTCACAATGAAATAGGTATGCTAGACAAAAAGTCTTGTCATTGCCACTATTTCCAACTGCATCAAATCTTATAACATATTTCTTTAAATTATGTAATTTAAAAAATTTACTTTTAAAATTTAAACTTTCTTTTGGTTTTATCATAGAGAGAGGAATTCTTAATGATATTCTAAACTAGAAGGATATTTATATGCCTAATCAATTTTTCAATATTGTTAGTGTTGTACTCTTGCACAAATGTCCCCTATTTTACATTAGTAATATAGGGACCACCTTTTGATTTGACTAATATCTCTATTCAAAGTTCTATAGTTCCATGTTGGTTTTGTTGTTTGGATGCGTTCATTTGATGTCATTGAGTCAATATAATGCATACTTGATGATTGGTGGTCCTAGCACACATCATTTAAGTTGTCTTATTTAGAGAGATGTGATTTTCTTTTGCTCAGTAGCTTGAGCTACATGGAGAATTTTATCAATGGCCTCATTTTTACAATCATAGTAATGATGTTGAAAATTTAATTTTATGATGTGATTGGCTGTGAGGACTTTGGTTTGATAGGAGCATACATTAAAAATTTCATTTTATAGTACAAGGCTATGGATAGTCATAAATATATTAAGAGTGAAAGAGATCTTCAATATGCACTTGAGTGAGTGAGAAATAAAGATTTGAAACTAAAAGGTAAATTTTAAAATTAGAAGACGAGGTGGGATGAAGAGCCTAACACTCTTTTAAGATTGGTCCTCAAGTTACTATTGACCTAGAAATGTTATAATAGGGAACTTTTATGAAAGGGTTGCTAAGAAAGATACAATTATGAGAAGAGAGTGCATCACACTAAATTTACATGTATGATGGTGGTAATTAAATAGTTTGAGCTTTGAAAGAACAATATATAATAAATAGAATTTTAAGACAACCATGATATTTGTTGACTTAAAATAACCGTGTAAGATGGGAGATTCAGAAAGTGGGAGTGGAAAATGATAGTAAAAAGGATGAAGTGGGCAAAGAGACATACTAAGATAATGTAAACCAAACTGATTTGATAATACGGTGTCATATTGCAAGGATACACAACTTTAGATGTCAAAATAGGTAATTTTATGCATTTCATATATAAATTTATGTATATCATTTGTAGAGTACATCCAAAATTGGTTTTCATGACCAATTTCATTTAATATGAGCCTCTAAAAATTGAGATGCCAAAAATTAAAGATTGGCAATTTTATCATGAAAAATGTGGTTGATCTGAATTGGAAGAGTAGTTAGATTGTTGGTAATTTTATAGGATTTGGATTGCTAAAAATAATAAAAATACATGATAGAGAAATATTAAAAAATGTATAATATAGCCACATGTTATCACCAAGGAATATGATGTTGATCCCCTTTGGTTGTTTGTTGTCATTGATGTCACTGGTTGATCTGGTACTCTTTACCCAACTTATTGTTGGACCCCACATTGTTATTACCAATAGTTTATGAGCTGAGATGGTCTTCGATAAAGAAGTAATATTTTGGATATGTCACCATCAGTTGTATAAAAAAGTTCCATATTTTGTCCCTACCAACATCAAGGATAGGTCACCATAAGTTTTATATATCATTGGCGACATCTATTCACATGATTACGAAGTCTATAATGATATCTTAGATGTATTATAAAATATTTAATATGACATGTTGTAGATAGTAGCGAATGTATATGTTTTGGTGATTGTATAAGAAATATTTTGTACTTTAGTGAAGAATTGTATTTCATGCATACACATATACAATTTTGACAATTCAACTCTATATATTATGTCTCAACTACTATAGCTATTTTTTGTTCTTTCGGACAGTGATCCAACCAACATATACAATTTTGACAATTCAACTCTATATATTTTGTCTCAACTACTATAGCTAGTTTTTGTTCTTTCGGACAGTGATCCAACCAATAGTGAGCCACACTTGCAGTAAGCCACCCCATATATTTTGTAACCAGTTACCTAATACTTGAGAGTTCATCCTCTTCGTGCATTTTTTCATCTTGGGTTTCCATGATAAAATCTAGTTTTATGTGTTTATTACTTTGTGTCCTCTACTTCTCATCATATTTGAATTATGTTATGTGGTTAGTTGTTCAACATTTTTTAAATTATTAAAGAGAATGTTTATTTACTTCTCCCCGCTCAGTATTCTGGATGTTTAATAATTAGTATCAGGGCTAGTTCCTTTTGAAGAGCCTAATGACTCAAAGGAGATCTAAAAGATGGAACATACAATGCCTAGATCTACCATGGATCGAGATGATCTCATGTCTATATTTGAAGATCTTGAAGTTATAGAAGATCGAAATAAAGAGATCTTAGAAAATCTACAAATAACAAATGGTTGCATTTGAAAGCTTAAGCATCATATCTATAAGTTGAAGGTAAGACACAACGAAGTAAGTAATGAATGAAAGGTAGCCAATAACACCATTAATGATTTGAAATTCAATAGAAAAGATGATTGAAGAACAAAGGAGAATCTGAAAACCATAGTAAAAAAAATATCTGATAAATGGAATACATTGGAACAAGGAGTGATTTCTCTTAAAATCAACTTGTAAGAATCAAAGAAGAAAGAAGATATATATATATA
>MU223162.1:47535-64530 GCA_018584345.1 Thuja plicata
ATATATATATATATCTCTGAAAAACTTGATTAAATCATAATAGCTAAGATATTGTCGTAAATCAAGGAGGGCTTGGGTAATTTATAACCGGTGAATGCTGAAAAGATTATGCTCTAGTAAATGAAGCTGCAACTAAAATCAAAGATGAATAAAAAGGGAAAGCTCTGATAAAACAATAGGTAAGTAAGAAATCTCACTCTTTTACTGGTCAATGTTATAACTATAATAAAATGGGACATAGAGCATCACGTATTGTAGAAATAAATCAAATAAAAAAGATAACCTTTTTGGGTAGATATTTTAATTGTAATATCTATGATCACAAAGTTAATCAATGTAGAAAGCCAAATAAAAATAATTTTTATGGTTATTGTTATAGATGTTATACATATGGGCATAAAGCAAAGTAGTGCAGGTCAAAGAAAGACAAAAGATTCAATGGTTACAATTGCAACACGCTTGGACACTTTGCAAGGTTATGTAAAGCTGATGAGAATAAAACTACTAAACCAATCAAGAAGATCAATAAAGAGTAATTTAAGGTTCTGGTTCTAGTTCAGACTCCTACTCTGGTAATTAGTAGCTCACTGACAGTCATCCAAGGGAAATTAGTCTTTGGTTGTATCCTTCCCCATTTAAATGTGATAACCACCACCTGTCACATATATTCTTTGAAAAAGAGTTACCAATAGACATAATGGAAATTTGGCAAACAATTAGCGACATCATGCAAAATGAAAAATCACTACCAAAGTATTCATTACTCATGACACATTTAATATGATATTGAAATAAGAGGAAGTTTTCATGTCATTTGTTCACATTTTGAAAGAGAAACTTTGAAAACAAGGTAGCCGACGTGACCAAGGGTTTGTATTATAACACACTAAGGTATTCCTTTGTGCTCATATTTATCTAAATTTATTTTCTATGGCTACTCCTGCTATGTGTATTACTCGCATCCTAGTGGATTCTTCTACCAAAATGAGACCATAATTTAAGAAGTTTCTAAAACATCTAGACTGAAAATGAAAAAAATGGGTTTTTATCGAGTATTCCACCTAGTGTGATGTTAGTCTCACTGAGAGAGGGGATGGGGGGGTTGAATCCAATAAACCAAAACTTAAACACTTCAAACTGAACTCACTAATTCACTCCATAATACTTAATACAGTAAATAACTAATTCACCAAATAACTCAATAACATAGGAAGTAGAAATACATCTCATATACGTAAATCAATCATTCAAACTTAACAACTTCAGATATAACTCGGTTGACACATGATTTAATGAGGAAACCCAATTTGGGAAAAACCTTTGTGGGAATTGTAACCCACAATAAAAATGTTCCCTTCTAAAGTACGCTTGGTTAAGAACTTATCATGTTAAAGATTACAAACATATTTGCTAAATGTGACCGTATTAGCGGATTTACCTCAGATATATTAAGATATTCACCCTATTACGAGTGGCCTTATTAGAGGTCTTTAAACACTCTTTTGGAATGTCACCTAAGTCTGGGTTTTACAAATAGGATGGTTAAATCCACTCGATTTAGAGATTTATCTGTTACAAAAATTAATAAGAAACAATAAACTTTGAATTGTAATATAAAATACATTTTCTTGTGTCATATCCTTTATGCTAAATTGAATACCGGAATCACATACTCCATTTATCTCTTTCTCAGACTGTAGATTCTTCAATTTGTATTTCTTCATTCTTCTTGGTAAATGTTGTTCTTTAGCTTCTCCTTCTTCTCTATTCAATTCGCTAGTAGCATTACACTCTATGTAATTTGCATTCCTTATATAGACATACTTTTGCCTCTTATTCTCTTTAATTAGATTTTCTTTCGTCTGCACTCATTTGATCGATCATCTTCTTTATATTCCTCAACTCAGTAAACCATTTCACTTTTACCTCAGAACTTGTAACTTTTCTTGGAATTTTTATAATTCTGTCTAACCGCTTTATCTTCTCCTTAGATCTTCTCATTGAATTTTCACATTCGTAGATCTTGTAAAAAACTTTATTTAATTCATTTCCTCATCCATCTTATCATCGCTTCGCATTAAATTTGATTTCATCATCATTTAATATCATTATACTGTACTCGATGAAACTTGTTTCACAACTTGGTAACTGACTTCATTCACTGCTTGATGACTAACTCATCTTTAGTGCTCGGTGCTTGGTAACTGTGACCAACTCACATAATATTGTACTGACTAACTAAGTCTAGCTCGGTAAAGTAACTCTTTCAGTCATGACTTTAATTTATTTCAGTTCCCAACTTGATCAATCAAATGTACTGATTTGATAACATCAAATATATAGTAGAAAAAAACTATATCATCATTACTTCATCATTGTATGATTTGTATTTCTCACCCATTTAAGATATGGAAACATAATAAAAATAAATTAATCAATTGCTTGACATCAATGAAAAAAAATTGATCTAACCATTTCTATAATCATGATACTTGGTATCACTCGGTCTTCATCATCTCCATCAAATATTCACCAGTTAATCAACAATATACCTCTTTGGCATTAATGGAAACCACTATAATAGTGTTATATAAATTGATGATGGCGTCTCTCAAATACATAACTGTACTCCCTCAGAGTTGATATATTTGTTTCCACTTTTTGATATTTCTGATTTGACTCTCCTTCATGAGTAAATATTAGCAATTCATTCTTCTCCCTCAATATCTCTCTTTAGATAAATGTCAACAACTCATAACTCTCCCTCTTTGACACCAATGCCAATAAGTCATACTCCTGAAAACTTGTTCGAGTAGTGGATTATACCGAACATATACTCATAAAACATTACATACCAAAATATTTTCACAACTTCAAGAATCACCTAAAGTGTGTCATACTAACATCAATTCAGACATAGATATTCTAATGAAATATAGAATTGATGCCTCATGCTCTTTAGTGAACATTGGATAGGGGAAGAACCCCTAATTTACTTCTTAGATACTCAAAAGCATCTTTAGGTAGTGGGTTTGTAAAGATATCAGCCAATTGTTCATTTGAATTCACATATTGCAATTTCACATTCTTCTCTTGAACTTTTTCTCTCAAGTAGTGATACTTGATAGAAATGTTCTTGGTCTTTGAATGCATATCCAAGTTCTTTGATATATTAATAGCACTTGTATTATCACAAAATAGTAACCAAATCTATGATCTCTTCTTGCATACCTTTGAGTAATTGCTTAATCCATTCTACATTCACACAATTCATAGAAGCAACAACGTATTCAGCCTTAGCAGTAGACTGTGAAATACTACTTTTTTTCTTGTTCATCCATGTATCCAATCTTTCACCTAGAAAGAATGTGCCTCCACTAGTACTTTTTCTATCATCAACATTTCCAGCCCAATCTGCATCAGTGTAGACTTGCATATCAAAAGTACCTCCTTTTTTGAATATTAACCTAGACTCTTCTATGCCTTTCAGGTATCTCAAAATTCTTTTTACTATAGACATTTGTGTTTCCTTCAGATTAGAAGAAAACCTTGTAACAATTCCAACAACATTTTCTATATCAGTTCTGTTGTGAACAACATACTGCAATTTCCCAATCATGGATCAGTAAGGAGTATTATCCACCTCTTGTATTTCATCCTCTTTAGATAATTTGCATCCAGTAACCATTGGTGTTCCAACAGGTTTGGAACCTTCTATACCAAAAGTTTTAAGAATATTTTTGATATACTTGGCTTGTGTAATATAGATTCCTCCACTAAATTGTTGTATTTGTAGACCTAGAAAGAACTTAATCTCTCCAATCATTGACATCTCAAAATATTTTCTCATTTCATCAGCAAATCCATTACATAAAGTGTCATTGCCTCCAAAAATAATATCATCAACAAATATTTCAGCAATCAAAACATTACTATCATTGTCACATTTCAAGTAAATATTAGTGATATCACTTGTTCTTTGAAATCCTATTTTGATTAGATAAGACTATAGTCTCTCATACCATTCCCAGGGTTCTTGTTTAAATCCATAAAAATATTTAAGTAACTTACATACCAAGTGTTCTTGTTTGTGTTCTCAATGAATCCCTCAGGTTTCTCAATGTATACTTCTTCTTCAAGTATCTCATTAAGAAATGCAGACTTAACATCCATCTAATATACCTTGAATCCTTTGTAAGCAACATATGATAGAAGTATTCTAAATCCTTCCAGTCTAGAAATACATGCAAAAGTATCTCCATAGTCAATTCCTTCTTATTGTGCATAACCTTTGCAAACCAATCTAGCTTTATTTTTGATAACTTCTCCAGCTCATTCAATTTGTTTCTAAAACTCCAATTAGTGCCAATAACATTTTTGTCTTTGGTCTTGGGTACTAATGTCCATGTCTTGTTCTTCTCAATTTGTTCATACTCTTCTTTCATTGCTTTCATCCAATCTTCATTATCTAGTGCGTTCTTAACTCTCTTAGGCTCAAATGTAGATATCAAACATGTATTATCTCTTACCTTTCTTCTACTTATGAGTCCAGCATCCTTATTTCCAATAATATTTATTGGGGAATGTTTCCTTCTCACATACTTCATCAAAATAGGCTCGGTGGCTCTCGATTCTTCAATATCAATATTTGGTTGTGGAACTCCTTGTTCATATTCCTCCTCGGTAGGTGCTCTCAGTAAAGTATCAGGGGAATCATGTTGTACATATACAAAATTCTCATAATATTAAGGTTCCTTCTTACTATCTTCATCATTCCTTTATGTAAATTCATCAATTCTCACAGTTGGACTTTCCACCATTTTATTAGTAACCTTGTTCAATCATTGTAAGCTTTACTCCTTGTAGAATATCCTAAGAATATCCCTTCTCCTTTTGAATCAAACTTTCCTTCTCTAGAATCTTTTATAATATAGCATTTGCTACCAAAAATTTTAAACTAATTAACATTGGGTTTGTGATCATACCAGATTTAATAAGATGTCTTGTTGGTACCTCTCTTCATTTGTACTTGTTTCAATGTATTAAAAATAGTACTCACAACTTCCCTCGAGAAGTTCTATGAAATTCCTTTTTCAATCTTCATTTTCCGAGCACAATCAATAATATATTAGTTTCTTCTCTCAGCAATCACATTCTGTTGTGGTGTTCTTAGTGCTAACAACTTTCTCTTAATTCTATTCTCATTACAAAACAATGTAAACTCATCAGAAGTAAACTCGCTTTCTATGTCGGATCTCAAAATTTTCAACTGTCTTCTAGTTTGTTTTCAACTCGGGCCTTGTACCACTTAAACATTTAAAATGCATCATATTTTTATTTTAAAAACATTACAGACATCATTCTAGAATAATCATCCACAAATAAAATAAAATATTTGTCTCCATAATAACTTTGAGTTCTCATTGGTCCACATAAATCAGTGTGAACTAAATCCAAAATTCCTTGTGTAACATAAGTCTTGCTTACACAACTAGATTTAGTCATCTTACCCATCTGACATTCTCTACACATAGCATTCTTTGGTTTTTCAAATCTCGGCAGTCCTCTTACTCTACTCTTCTTACTCACTTTCATTAAGTTGTCAAAATTAACATGACAAAGCCTTTTGTGCCATATCCAAACATCTTCAACTTTATTAAATAGGAAACTCTTCATAAAAGTATCAAGGTAAAATAAATTACCTTTAGATTATTCTCCAATAGCAATCATATTGCTCTTCTCATCAAATACTTTCACCCCTCCATATTGAAATTTCAATCAGTGACCTGTATTTTTTAGCTATGCAACACTCAACAGATTATACTTTAATCCTCCAACCCAATAAACATCATTACATCTTGTGTTATTCAGTTAAATTATAGATTTTTTTCCTTTCGCAAGATATGGAGCATCATTACCAAACCTAACATAACCTCCATCATATTTTTACAAGGAAACAAACATAAGTATGTCACCAGTCATGTGATGTGAAAAAACACTATCTATAATCCATGTTTCATTCTTGTGATATTAGGGCTCTAGGTTATTCTTCATCAGAGTCATCTTTTATAGAAGCATAAATAACTTATTTTTCCTCGTTACTATCAAAATAATCATCATCACTTAGTCCTTCATTAGCAATATAACAAGATTTCTTACCCTTTTTGTAGTTTCTGTATCTCTTGAATTTTTTTTTCTTCTTTTTTCCTTATCTTTGTTATCTTTCTTTTCTTCCTTATTGTTCTCTATACAATTACATGCAAAGTGACCAACTTTATCAAAATTAAAACATTTCAAGTTTAACTTACCTCGGTATTTGCCTTTGCCTCTTTGTAGCATTCTATCCAACAAAGCTTCAAATTCTCTCTCATTCTCATCACATTCAGTAAATAACTCTTCAAGTCCTTCAGTACAACTATAAAATTTCTCACTAGCACTTCTCAAAAATCCATCTCTAGTAGCAGCTTCCCTAGCATTTCCAATCTTTAAGGTAGACTTAAATTCATATTCAATCTTAGAAGTAGCATGCATACTATTGTCAAAATAATTTAGCTCAAATGTAGCTAACTTACCAACAGTAGCATACAGTGAAAAATTCATTTGGGGTATAGATCTTAGCTCTTGTATAGCAAAAACACGAATAGCATAACTCGGTAGCAGGGTTCTCAACATTTTTCTTGTAACATCATCTTCTGTTATGATACCACTAGCTCCTCTGATAGAATTAATAGTCTCCTTAAGTCTTGTACTATATTGTATTATGTTCTCTCCTTCCTTCATCCTCATAGAGTCAAATTTTCCTTTCAAGCTTTCTTTTTTAGCCTTCCAAACATGTTGATCTCCATGATAGGTCAAAATAAATTTATCCCACATTTGTTTCAAAGTTGTGCATCCATCAGGCTCATCATATTCCTAGTCAGTAAGTGTAGAATAAATCTCAATCATAACTTGTGTGTAGTCCTATTTATGTCTTTACTCACTGATAGTCATATGTGCATTAGTTCATGCTACATATTCATTATCAAGAAAGTGAAGTCTAAACTCTTCTACTCTAGACACATGCAACCTCATTCTACTTTTCCATGTAGAGAAATGTTCTTGATGCTTCTCTCTTATACATCTTTAGATCTTAACTCAAGTCCTTTAAAAATTCTCACTTCAGAGTAACTTAGCTTTGATACCAATTGTTGGCCCCACTGAGGGAGGTGAATCAGGCAAATCAAAACTTAAACACATAAAACTGAACTCACTGATTCACTCAGTAATACTGAATATAGTAGTAACCAATTCACAAAATAACTCAATAACATAAGAAGAAATACATGTCATATATATATAAATCAATAATTCAAATATAAATAAGTTGACACATGATTTGATGAAGAAACCCAATTTGGGAAAAAACCTCGGGCAATTGTAACCCACAATAAAAATGTACCCTTCTAAAGTACGCTCGATTAAGAACTTATTTTGTTAAATATTACAAATAAATTTTCTAAATGTGACCTTCTTAGGGGATTTACCTCAGATCTATTAAGATCTTCACCCTGTTAGGAGTGGCCTTGTTATAGGTATTTAAACACTCTTTTGGAATGTCATCTAAGTCTAGGTTTTACAAATAGGATGGTTATATCAACTTGATTAAGAGATTTCTCTGTTACAAATATTAATAAGCAATAGTAAAATTTGATCTGTAATATAGAAACTAACTTTTCTTGTATAAGATCCTTTATGTTCAATTGAATACTGACATCACATACTCCATTTATCTCTTTCTCAGACTATAGTTTCTTCAATCTGTCTTTCTCTGTTCTGCTCAATAAATGTTGTTCTTTAGCTTCTACTTCTTATCTATTCAATTCACTAGTAGCATTACACTCTATAATTCTCATTCCTTATATAGACATACTTTTTCCTCTTAATCTCCTTATTTAGATTTTCTTTGATTTTCTCTCATTCGTTTGATCATCTTCTTCATATTTCTCAACTCGGTAAACCATTTCGCTTTTACCTGAGAACTTGTAAATTTTTTTGGAACTTTCATAATTCTATTTAACCGCTTGATATTCACCTTAGATCTCCTCATTGAATTTTCTCATTCATATATCTTGTAAAAAACTTTATTTAATTCATTTCCTCATCCAACTCATCATTGCTTCACATTAAATTTGATTTTGTCATCATTTAATATCAGTATATTGTACTCAGTAAAACTTGCTTTGCAACTCATTAAATGACTTCATTCACTTCTTAGTGTCTAACTCATCTTCGGTGCTTGGTTCTCGGTAACTGTAACCGACTCACATAACATTCTACCGACTTACTTAGTCTAGCTCAGTAACGTAACTCTTTCAGTCATAAATTTAATTCATTATAGTTCCTAACTTGAGTACTGATTTGATAACATCAAATATATAGTACACTAGTAGAATTTGGGCAAAATGACCAAGTGACTAAAAGTTTTAGTCATGTGACTAAAAATTTTAGTCACGTGACTAAAACTGATCATGTTCTACCCATTTTTCGTAATTCACAAATATTAATGACTAAATAAATGACCAATTTGGTCATCGAGTAAAATCAAAACTAAAATGACTAAATAAATGACCAATTTGGTCATGGGGTAAAATGACTAAATAAATGATCAATTTGGTCATCAGGTAAAATGACCAATTTGGTCATCAGAAAAAATGACCAAATAAATGACTAAATAAATGACCAAATATTTTAGTTTAGGTACCTAAAATGAACCCCACATTTCAATTTGGTGCTCTTAATTAAATAAAATTCACCTATTTTAGGATTCAATGCAAGGCTAATTGATTGGTTTTTAGCTTTCAATTCATTTCAAGTTCACAATCTAGCCTAAGTAGGAGTCTTAATTGATTCAATTTTGTCAAATATCAGTGATTAAGTGGAAAATGACTTTAAAATGAACATGCACACTTGTTGTAGGAGCCTAAAATGAAAATGATTTTGAATGGATTGTCTTGTTATGTATGTGGAGCCTAATCAGACTTAGTTTCTTTCGGCGCGGTTTCCCCCAAGACTTATCTACAGGGGATTGGGGGCAGCGTCCCCAAGCTCGGGGTCAAGGGGCAGATCCCCTTGCGGGGTCCTGGGGCAGCACCCCAGGCGAGGTCAAGGGGCAGAGCCGCTGATGGGCTCACAATGACTTAATAATATTGTAAAGGGTCGACCATCAATTTTCTATTAGTCAGAGTATTTTTGCCCTAATTTTCTATTAGTTAGAGTATTTTTCTGCTTATTATTCTAACAGGTCTTTGGTTTCAAACCCTTGTTAGAATTGTATTGTCCTATAAATATTTAAATATATATCTTCTATTAACTTCCTTATATGTGGACCATTAATTTTATGCAAAAAGAAATTACAATAAATTAAACTTATTATGATTGAAGTATAGAAAATTAAATATAATGTTAATTGGTTTTACAATTTAATTAACACACAAACTTCATTATAACATTTAAGTTTTATGGGCTAATAGTTATTATAAACCCATTACCAAGGTGTAATTGCTAATAATTATTATAAATAAAAATAGATATTATCATTATTATCATTAATTAAAATTAAAGAAAAAACATGCATGCTGTATTATTATTATTATCTTTAATTAAAACTAAAGAAAAAATATGCATGCTATATTATCATTATTATAATCTTTAATTAAAACTAAAGAAAAAACATTCATGCATTTTCATTTTGGCGGTAACAGGTAGAGGAAGGCGGGAGGCAGGTAGGAGGGATTTCATCACCGATCCTTCATTTGGGTTCTAGTTCTTTCTAGGTCTTGCCGGTAACAAATAGGAAGCAAAGTATAGCTCGCAAAGTCTGGCTCTGGCTTGATCTCAGGAGGAGTTCCATCAACGTCATGACCTACAAGTTGCAGAAAACAATGAGTAAGTTGCCCTTCTACTTTCTTTGCAGAAAAAGATGAGTAGTTTTCCATATTCACATTTTTTGATAATATCTAAGGTTGCGGAATTTTCATTTTCACCTGCCAATTGCATTTGGTCGAAATCTTCTAATACCTTTTCAACAAACCCATTTTGTGCATATCCTGCAATCATTGTATTCCATGAGATGAAATAGCATTGTGTCAAACACTTGATGTCCCTTGTCTATGCTTCCACATTTTGTATACATATCGACAATAGCATTTCCAACTATACCATTTGATAAAAATATCACTTCTATTATCTGTTAATAGATATCTTTACCTTGTTGTGAATCTCCCATTTTGGAATAGGAAGGGAGAATGCTGGGAAAGGTTGTTGAATAAAATGTAATTAGAAACTAGAACTTATTCTGATTTCATGCGTGTATGCGAGCAGAAATCAATCTGTTGCTTTACTAGTCAGCTGGCCTTCACAAACCTCAACTTTTAAGGCACATTGGAAGTTTGATCATTGTTTATAGATGTGTGTGGCATTGGGCATAGGAGAAAATAGCTCAACATGCTTCAACACTTCAGTGCTGTTGACATCCATGAGAAATTTCCCCCACAGCAGGGGCACTATTATGGGCATCCTCAAGGGATTTGTTGGTCTGAGCGGGGCTATTTTTTCTCAGTTGTCAACAACGATATTTCCAGACAATTTAATTATGGTTCTTTTTTTGCTAGGAATGGCACCAGGCCTTGTCTCTCTAGTTTCCATGCATTGTATTGTACCTGTTAAACCCACGGTTGGTTGCAGGGATGATCCATATGAGCATGAACATTCTGTATTCATCATATTTACTTGCATTAGACTCACAATTTACATTCTTGGGGCCACAATTCTAGATAATTTTGTGTCCCTGAGGGGACATTTCACCTCCAAGGTCATTGCAGGGGTAATGTTTATGTTCTTGGCAGTACCTCTTCTAATACCTTTCAGAATATATGTGGATAGTCTTATGAAATGGAACATAAGGACAATCTCAACCAATATCGGAGTTCCTACAAATGAGCCACTTTTGAAGGTGGGGACACTAAGAGGAGATGTTGAAAGCAATAGGTTTATAGTGGTTTTTCTACTTTTTCTCTAAGAGCTCATTGGATATATGCTATGCCTTCCTCTTGTCTATCCTAAGTTTATATTTCTACAATTTTATTGATTATTTATCTCTTTTTTTTGTTTTATCTCATGAAGCCTTGAAGATGTGGCTTCTCAATATGGAGGCCAAGATGTCGAGGAAAGTATTTTCACAGTGGCATATGGAGCTGTTAGGAAACTGAAAAGGGGTCCAAGAAGAGGCCAAAATTTTAAGCTTAAGAAAGCTCTGGTGAAAGCTGATTTCTGGTTGTTGTTCTTCTCCTTCTTTTGTGGGGTTGGGTCTTGTGTGACATCTATTAATAATATGGGCCAACTTGGGGAGGCCCAGGGCTACTCAAATGTTTCAATGTTCATTTCCCTTATTGGAGTCTGGAACTTCCTTAGGCACCTAGGTGGTGGATCTCTATCTGAATTTTTTGTTAGGTATTTTATACTAAGAATACATGTTCGTAAAGCACAATGAATATTTACATTATATACATACACGATTTCTACAGTTTAACTGAATTAGTGCTGCATACACATCTAAATATTTCCAAGAACCATTAAAACTTTAAGAGATTATAGATCAAGTTTTTAATACTTGATTGCATTTTAAGATACTCAACTCTGCATCAAATCACAAGGTTAAAGGTCTGAATGCTTTTGCATTTGTTGTGTGCCAAATGCATATTTTTTTATTTTAATTGTTATTTATCCATAACCTTGGTCTTTACAAGATATCATTTTAAGGTGTTCATCTGACTAGAATATTTAATACTGGAGTCCCATCATCAAGCAGTGATTACTGTTATGATCCAGAGACATGAATCTCTCATCGTCTTGAATGGTCCACCTATGAGCATTGGTTCACAGAATTCAATTCCAAGGAAACTATATACTATGAATGGCTACATACCTTACATTGCATTATACTCAAACTCCATGGCCACTTGAGTGAAGAGATGGATTGAAAATTCAATATATTGATTGATAATTTGATTCCATGGTGTGAAATGGTGGGATTGAAACTAGTCATTGATACTATATAAATATTTAAGGGATTAAAAATTAGGATTGAACCTAGTGATTGATCTTTTACAATAACATATTTTTTTGGTTTCAATCACACCTATTCACCCATGTCAGCACAATCTCTTTGCCCCTATGAGCATCCTTTGATTCACGACTATAAAAGACACATTATCATGAATCACTATCTAATTTTCTATCAAGGATACCATATATTAATTAGATTCCCAACCAGCTTAACAAAGATGTTTCCCTCCATTAAAATTTCAGTCCCTAAACTAAAATTTAGACATTGTGCAAGAGTTCAACACTGCTACTATTATTCATATTCCCTAGCTCAGAATGATGAAGTAAAATTAGACATTATACATGAAATGAAACTAATATGGTATCCTTGATAGAAAATTAGATAGGAAACTATATAGAATATTGTCACAGAGTAAAAAAATCTTACATTTTTACTCTTAATATTGTCAAGGATGCTATTAAGACTATCACAGATTTGGCACAGAGAGGATTGAGTGAATGTATCAATAGGAAAAGTTAATCTATATGCTTTCTTTGTAATTACTTGTGGCCAGAGGATGGATGGAAAGTTGACTAATTGCCACTTCAATCCCATTTTCCACACTCCTGGGTTTCCACGTTAAAGAGCCATTCTTGTTGTTTTATGATGTTTTCATCTTTGTCTCATGCAACTACAGTACTGTTTCATGTACAACAACTCAAAGAACATTAACTCTGACACTTTTTACATTGTAATTTCAGTTATTCTGAAGTCTGAAGTATAACTAAATTAGCGCTGCATACACATCTGAATATTTCCAAGAACCATTAAAACTTTAAGAGATTATAGATCAAGTTTTTAATACCTGATTGCATTTTAAGATACTCAACTCTGCATCAAATCACAAGGTTAAAGGTTTGTATGATTTTGCATTTGCTGTGTGCCAAATGCAGAGTTTTTTATTGCAATTGTTGCTTATCCATAACCTCAGTCTTTACTAGCTATCATTTTAAGGGGTTCATCTTACTATAATATTTAATACTGGAGTCCATCAACAAGCAGTGATTACTGTTATGATTGAAAGACATGAATCTATCATCATCTTGAATGGTCCACCCATGAGCAGTGGTTCACAGAATTCAATTCCTAGGAAACTATATACTATGAATGGCTACATACCTTACATTGCATTATACTCATACTTCATGGCCACTTGAGTGAAGAGATGGATTGAAAATTCAAAATATTGATTGATAATTTGATTCCATGGTGTGAAATGGTTTGATTGAAACTAGTCATTGATACTATATAAATATTTAAGGGATTGAACCTAGTGATTGATCTTTTACAATAACATATTTTGTTGGTTACAATCACACCTATTCACCCATGTCAGCACAATCTCTTTGCCCCTATGAGCATCCTTTGATTCTTTGATTCACGACTGTAAAAGATACATTATCGTGAATCACTATCTAATTTTCTATCAAGGATACCATATATTAATTAGATTCCTAATCATCTTAACAAAAATGTTTCCCTCCATTAAAATTTCATTCCCTGAACTAAAATTTAGGCATTGTGCAAGAGTTCAGCACTGATACTATTATTCACATTCCCTAGCTCAGAATGTTGAAGTAAAATTAGACATTATACACAAAATGAAACTAATATGGTATCCTTGATAGAAAATTAGATGGGACACTATACAGAATATTACCATAGAGTAAAAAATCTTACATTTTTACTCTTAATATTGTCAAGGATGGTATTAAGACTATCACAGATTTGGCACATAGAGGATTGAGTGAATGTATCAATCGGAAAAGTTAATCCTCTCTCAGATTTAAGACTATCACTGCCACAGTCATGATAGTTTGATAATGTCCTTTGTGATCAGAGACTTAACCCCAATGAAGAATCCTAGTCATGCCTTCTTAAGGTACATTTAGATTACTTATATTTTAACACAATTCCTTCAATAATTAAAGGTCTCTTTTATACTTTTAAAAATCCATTTGGAAAATGACTGTCACCATAGTGATCTGCATTTAGAGGATGATACTTGAGTTTGGCATCCCTTTTAAAGGTTAGCTTGGTTGATTTGAAACATTTGCTGGAGTTTGGTTACCAACAAATAGTGGTTTACCTTGCTCTTCTTGAGGTCTAAGATTTGATAAATAAGGTATTGTAGGCACATGATGCAAAGGATATCCATAATGTGAATGAATGTATGGAAATTGAGGATAGACCTGTCTTAAAGAAGAAGTTTCAGCCAAATTCTTCTAAGAGGCATGCATTGGGGAAGGGAATATTTGAACTACTGATGATGTTGAAGTCTGCCATTTTGGGAAATAGAGTGTTGCACTTGAAATCCTGAAGAATAGGTAATAACATGTGGCATATGTTGTGTAGTATTTTCATGAGAGAGATGCTTCTAATGCTTCTTTAAATTATTTCATATGATACAAAATATGCTCAAAATTGCCCCACAATTTAGAAATCATAGAGATAGAAGGATGTGAGTTCTTGAATGCAAAAGAGTGGTAGGGAATTTTTCTATTTTGAAAAACATGCATGGTTATATTATTTCAGAATCTTAATCTAAATGATACAGGATAATTTGACACTTAGGTTGATTTTTCATGCAGTTTCATTACTTTGTGCTATAGCTTTTCTTCACCACAAGGGCCATTCCTAGAACACATGGTCATGTTGCACATCTTCAATAGTGCCAGCCTTACACTGATTAGTAGATTTCTTGTGCTTCTAGAAATGAACAAGATAAGAAGAACTGAACTGTTAGGATGCGAGACATTGCATTTCTTGTTCATGTCATGATGCCCTTTTCCCTTCCGTACCTACACATTGCAACATGGTTACTTAAAATATATTGGGTCTCCTTTTTTTGTAGAGATTTTTTGAATAATACAGTCTTGTAATTTACAGTTCTAGCATGATATATCACAATTCTTAAGTTCTGTCTTGCATAGAGTACCTTGATTTGATATTTGTTAGCTATCAATGTATTATTTGCTCCTGTTCATAAACCATTTGAATCTGTTTGAAATTTGAGTATGTTGTAGCTTAGCTCCACATCACCAATGTTTCTGCAGGAAGATATTTTAATATATTTTATAAACAAGTTATGGAGGAAATATGTTATGGGGGGAAATATTGATGAAAGTTTGAGGTGAATGTATGATATTTTTGGAGAGAAGTAAATAGAGAGGGAAACAAGAAGTTTAGGCAAGGCATGTGGAGTCTTTGAACATATATTTAGAATACTTGTAGTGGTAGTGAACCTCATCTAGTAATGAATGATTTGCATTTTATTGAAGATGCATGAAGGTTTAAATGTAATCCTGGTTTCTAAAATGATCATGAATGTGATGTCTATGTGGAGCCTACTTTGTACTCCTTTCAAATGGCTATATGCACTCTAGGATTAGAGTTCTCCATGACAGCTGACGTATATTGGCTTTTTTACTCATTAATTAGTATGTTTATATAGTTGGCAGTTGCACTCATCATTTAATAAGTTTGTTTCTATCAGTGTAAACTAGTACCCTAAGGAGTTGAAATGCTTCTTTTTTATAGGCTACATTGTTTTTCACTCTTCTAAAACTAGTCCCATTAATTGATTGTTTTTGGTTCCTGTTTGGTCATAATTAATTCTTTCTTTCTCTACTGGATGGATATTTAGACTGCAGTTTCCCAGGTTGTTTCTAAATTCTTGTCACCATCTATATTATTGCTTGATTACACCATATGAGTTAAAATGGGTGAGATGATAAGATGGGTTATAGTATAATTTCAATTATAGGTTTTGAGACTGAATGATTTCATAATGGCATGTTACTATGAGAACTTATCTCTTCATTTTTATTAGAAGGAAACCTTATCTTGTGTCACCACAGTCTATCCGTAGGTGTAAAGATCAGTATTTCTCAATTCTATCTCTTTTAATATTCTTTTGCAGTGTTTCTAACACTTAAACTTTGTCTATGGAATACATCAAGTGCTAGACTTCTACTTTTTGTTTGAAGTTTATCCATGTTAGAAGATTAAAAATAATTTTGTAGCATATTATATCTAGAGCTTATATTTTAGGTATATGCAAAATGAGCCAAAAATGCAACTAAGAAGATTCATTTGTTTTTTGAAAATTAATTCCTATTATGTATAACTATTTTTTAATGTATTCATTATACTGTTTATAAACAAAAATTAGAATATATAATTCTAGAAGATTTTGATCAATTGTAGTATAGGATGATCTTTGTGAATCATGCCTTTTATTAGCCTTGTAGAAAATGTTCTTGTGTTACATTCAAATTTTACATTGGATGAGGGTAAGGATCTTTTAATTCATATTTGGACACATGGAATTTGGACATGTTGGTAGATGATATGTATGTGAGTCTGTTGTATGTTGGTTTCTTAAACTTTTATCTTAAAGTTCATAATGATAAACTGTAGCCTGTACTTTTGATTGGTATCTTAGGCTTCTTTGTTACATTCTAGATAGCAGCTGTGATGATCAAGTCAAATGATATTCTGCACAAGAAGACAACTTTGAAAGTAATTCTTTTGAAACTTATACTTAATTAAGGAATATATTATGCATTTTTAGATGCCTAACAATCTCCAAATTTGCACTATTTTGTTTTACTTAACTCTATATGCTTGATATCTGTTATCTTTGAGCATAATTTTCCTTAGACAAAAGTAACAGGTCTCAAGGAGTATTACTCTAGCAACTGCCAGATCTGATGCTGACCTTTGTCAATTTTTTCTATTTGTTGATATCTTTGGTAGGAGTTGGAGTATTTTTTGAATTGTATTTTTTGAGTACCATTTGTTGAATGAAATCTTTGGTAGTTGCTAGAGTATTTGTGGAATTGCATATT
>MU223162.1:79858-91604 GCA_018584345.1 Thuja plicata
GTGAAAAGATGTAAGTTGTGAACATCAAAGAGTCCATGAATAATGAATACAACTGAAAGATAGCCAAGAGATCCTAGAACAAAGATGGATATAATCCATGGAAAAGTTATTATCTTTACCTTGATAACTTTTTAATATTTACACTCTAACAGTCATGATATGCTAAATAAGACAATGTCTTTGCAGCCTCGTAAGCCCTATCACTTTAAGTTACCTCTGAAAATTAGAGATGTCTTTCTAATATTAGGTTTTTGTCACATGAATGTGAGCTTTTTGGAGAGCTTTAATAATGTTATTGTTCTCACTTCTTTCATGAAATCAATGCCATTTCAGCTAACAGCATGCACTCTTCTATATTCTATCTACTCCTTGACATAATAATGAGTTTGATTTTCCATGCCACCGCTCTCTTTACATTGGAAATCACTGACTTTTCACTACTTACTCACTGTTGTGCCCTTCATTATAAAATCAATGTATATCATTTCCCCAAGAATTTTCATCACATTGTCACTATATTATTTATATTATTCTGATCATGTCATGACTATAACATTCAATTGTCTAGTACCCTCATTAGACAGTCATACATTTCTATATCAATTATTGATTCACACCTTAATCAATGGATCATGAAAACTATAATAATATAGGGATTCTAAAATAG
The DNA here is from genome assembly GCA_018584345.1 of Thuja plicata. Classification (NCBI taxonomy): domain Eukaryota; kingdom Viridiplantae; phylum Streptophyta; class Pinopsida; order Cupressales; family Cupressaceae; genus Thuja; species Thuja plicata. Next base: position 80,526 of record MU223162.1, read on the forward strand.
TGAATAAATACTTTCATTGTTATCTCATGCATTATAAATACATAAGAAATCAACGTCCTCCATTATAGAATAGTGTTTTCTAATCATGTCACTGTTACACTCTTTTTGTTGTCAAAATGCATGACGATCTCCATGTTTTCCTATTTTACTTCTCTATTAGAATCTTCCATTCCTTTAAAATAGTGCTTTTATCATTCATTTCTCTTCTCCATTGATGCAAAAAAACACCTTTGAGGCATCATGTTATCATTCCCTACACCATTCCCATTGTAATCAATCTTTTAGTAAACACTTTTCAACTTACATTTATTAGCAAACTGTATTCAGATCAGAACTAAGGCTTGCATCCATTAAACTTGATCTTACTTAAAAAAAAACCTGTTGCCTTCTAGGAGTAACAAGGAATGCCTAGATCTAAATATGGGTGACTATAAACCTTTATACAAGCTCTGATTTGAAATCAATAACAGTATATTTTCAAGTGCTTTTAGGTCCAGTTTGGAACAACTCCATATGTGTGTATGAATGTTTGTATTCTTCTTCCTCTACCCTTAGACTGCCTTGAGTGGTGTATTTACCCCATCACGGAGGGTATGAATTGTATTCGAATGCAAGTTGTGACTGCATACTTCTAACAAGTTGAATAATGATTAGAAAAGTTGAATTTATTATTAGCTACAGTTTTTTTTTGTTACTATAGCCACACTGTCCTTCTTTGTGAGTTTTAAAGGATCCTTACTTTTCCTTGAGTTTTAATATAATATTCAATGAAAAACCTATTGACATCTGATTCTTTGGGTGCTTGTTAAGGCCTTCTAAATTAAAATTCCCTATTCAGATGTACATGCATTATACAATGATGTTGGGATGTTATCAAGCTGTGGCAAGATGCGTTCCAAGTTATTCTTTCATAACCAATGGAATTTTATGTGATGGCTAAGGTGGAAAGATAGTTTTCTTGTTGCAACTACTATATGACAGATTCCAACTTCCTCATCTTTGTCTGTAAGTGTATACAAGTTAATGGATGATTAGAGATTATTCCGTATCTTGTAATTAGAAAGATCATATTGATCTTGAATGATTCCCGTATAATGTAAAATAATGTTCTTGAAATTTGTACTTTTCTATCTGCTATGTATGTTGCTATATGAATGTGTGCTGGCATTAAAAGATTTTTAACTGCATCTTTGCTTTGGGGAGGGAGAATATAGTAGAATTTTAAATTTAAACGGGGTTTATTTTACATAACATAAATCAAAATATAATCAGTCCTGTTTATTAATTTAACCCTTTTGCAAAGAAAACATAAATTGTTTAGATTACAACATGATTTTTTAAGATTAAATTATGGAATGAATGGTTTTTCAAAATGATAGGCAGCAAGCTATCAAAATACATTGTAATATTCGAATAGTCTATGCGGATAAAGCTGATTACATTAGACCATATTTTGAATGAAAGGTCTAAGACTATTTTCTGTGGCGTGTTTTTTCTTAACTTAGGATTAGATTATCAAGTGGATTTCCTATAATCCAGTGTATCTCTGTCCGATGGCTATTTCTTATTTGACTCAACTTCCTTGGGAACTGGGGGATTGTATAAATGCCTGGGGGAGATGATTTTTTTTCTCTGCACAGACTGTAGATTAGGATAACTGAATCAATTTTTTTGGATGCTTGCTTATGAATGATCATGTTTTTCTTTTTTCTCCAGGGCATCAATATTTTGAAGGCACATGGACAAGGTTCTAAAGATAGTTATATATTGAATGGTTATGCCCTGAATACTGGTCGGATAGCTCAAGGAATGCCTACAAGAGTGGCCCTAGCAAGAATTGCATGTTTGGATTTCAATCTTCAGAAGAAAAAAATGCAGATGGGAGTGCAGGTTCTTGTCATTAATCCAAGGCAACTTGATAGGATCAGTGAAAGGTAGATAAACCATGCATCTTATTTATTGATAACATCTAGAGTGTTTGTTGAGTTTTGGGTGCTACATAGGTAGTGAACTTATTTTGTCAACTTTTTAATCAGTGGTAATTTTTTTTTCTAGAGTAAAAGTCCACAAAGTAATATGTCTATTAAGGACAGTTTCATATTATACTAAATGGGAAATAAAAAATTAGTAATTACAGAAGTATGCCAAAAAAAAGACCCATTATCAAATGCCTTTAAAATCTTCTACACATCACTTTTTTGCCTCACAAAATCAAATCATTGTTGGGGAGTGAGGAGAAGCTCCAGTAGTAGCTTTTGGTGCATCTGTAACATCATTGTAGTTAGTTTCCCTTAGCTAACTACAAAATCACTCTAAAAGCTTGAACACATCACATTTTTGTCTAAAAAATTCTAATCAATGTTGGGGAGTGCGCAGAAGCTCCAACAATAGCTTTTGGTGCATTCACAACATCATTGTGGTTAGGTCCCCTGGACTAACATCAAATCCTACTTTAGTAATACTCACCTCCTCCTCGGCTTCCATTTTATCAATCTCATGTATGGATTCCAGGATCTGATTATTTGTACCATAACCTTTTGCTCGAGTAATCTTCAATTCAAGCTAGTATAACACTACCATACCCTTAATCTAGGAATGTATGGTCAACAAGGGATGAATACGACAAATTGAGAAATATGTCTCATTAGCCTTGACTTTAACACTAGTAGAGCTTGATGATAAGTCAAAATTTAGTTTTCTCATTGTATTTGATCTGAAAATCATATAGAAGAAACTTGATGATTGGGTTCATGGTGTTTCCTTCGTCACATTCAAGGAGTTGTCTAAATGCCTTAGAATTGTGAATTCTTCAAGTTCTATTGTGCAGAGTAGTAGGTACTAGGGACTGTATTCTTGTTGAGGAATGCCTTAAATGATCTAGAACATTTTGGGGAATCCTTGGGATTTGAATTGTTTTGTTGTTTGATCTGACTTTTTTGACATTTGATCCTCGATTTTTTGTGTATGGGGGTCATAGGAGGCATAAATGCATTATAAAATGGTTAGAAAAGTTCTCTCTCATTATATCCTTAACTATTTTAGTGGTAGTGGCAGTAGTAGAGCAAGGGTTTCTAAGTTGTAGAGGCACATTATTGATGTGAGGAGTGAGTTTTAGACATTGTTATGACACTTGAAATCCTTAGGAGCATTATAACACCTTTGTAATTTGACTGTGATAGTGGAACGAGGAGCACTTTTTCACTCTTGCTAGAGTGTTGACCCATTGAAGGGTTTCTCCTAGGTGACTTGCTTGTTGCAGTCATTGTGTATGGGTTCTCTTGTATGGTTTTTCACTGTTATATGTTATTTCATGCTTTACAAACAAGATGGGCATATTTTAATTGTAAATAGAATCCATTTGAATTTGGTTTTCAATTTTTTGAAAGTGTTTTTCAGAATTGACAATGACATCTATAGTTGGTGAAAGCTAATGACATCATGTATAGGAACTATTCTTAGAAAGTTGCCTGCATTTAATGATAAGTATTCTGGGTAGAATTTTAGCCCGTAATTATTGAAAAGGTTTCTCAATCAGTTCCAGGTATTCTCAGTCGGAAGACAATGTATGAAATGTGATTTTATTAACGAGATCAATAAACACACTCTTTTGTTGAAATTGTATGATTATTCTTTAAAGGGTACTAGCTCAATGGAAGAGTACCTACTTTATAAGTAGGAGGATGGTGGTTTGATTCCATCGTTCCCTAATATGACTAAATAAATAACTAAATATATGACAATAAATGACTAAATAAATGACTAATTCAATGACAAAATAAATGACTAAATAAATGACTAAATCAATGACCAAATAAACAACCAAATAAATGACCAAATACATGACTAAATAAATGACCAAATAAATGACTAAAATAGTTTAGTCATAAATTTGGTCGTGAGATAAATGATCGGCAATAAACTACCACTAATCAAGTGACCAAATTTATTGTTGGTCATTTATCTCGCGACCAAATTTATGTGACCAAATAAATGACTAAATCAATGACCAAATAAATAACCAAATCAATGACCAAATAAATGACCAAATACATGACTAAATAAATAACCAAATAAATGACCAAATAAATGACTAAAATAGTTTAGTCATAAATTTGGTCGTGAGATAAATGACCAGCAATAAACTACCACTGATCAAATGACCAAATTTGGTCATTTATCTACAATTTTTGGTAGTTTATTTGGTCATATATTGTTGTTTTTGTACTAGTGGTAGAAAATAACTATATCATCATTACTTCCTCATTGTCTAATTTATACTTGTCACACATTTAATTTCTCCTCTTAAGATCTTTCTAAAGTTGCGGAAGCAATGAAAAAATTCAACGAAGATTTTTGGTAAGGGGCGGAAGAGAATAGGAGTGTTATAGGTCTTAGTATCAGGAGATTCGGGCCTTTCAACATAGTGCTCCAAGCAAAACAAATATGGCGCATATTCCATGGAAAGGGGGAATGGAGAGACTTCTTTGAAGATAAGTATCTTTCTAATGACTCTTTGAGTTATTTCTTTGATTGTGATGAAATCCTGAAAGGCTCTTTTATCTGGAATGGTTTCATTAATGCTAAAGACTTAGCCAAATCTAAATCTGATAGAAAATTGGTAATGGCCAAATTATTAATTTTTGGAATGAAAATTCGCTACAGTTCGGTCCCTTGAAGGAATATGAGCCCTATAAAATATGGAAAGATGAGTGTAACCATTAATTTGTCTTGAAGGTTTGTAAGTATAAAGTGGGAAATACTTGGGTCGACTTTCCATCTATCTCCCTGGATTTGTCTCCCCTCACTACTGCTCTGAATTCTATCTCTTTGTGCCTTAATCAGGATGTCCTTATATGGGAAGGATCCCCAAAAGGTACCTTCATGGTTGCTTCATCCTATTCTTACCAGATACATCAGGAAGCCAAACCTTTTTGTGTTAATGCCTGGTTCCCTGGCCTTATTCCGCAAATTAATGTCTTCTTCTGGATTTTCATTTAGAATCGTATTCTTACAATTGATCACCTTTTAAAGGGAGGCCTCTCGATCCCCAATAGGTGTGTGCTTTGCAAGTGTCAAGATGAATCTATGGACCACCTTTTCCTTGACTACTCCCATGTTAGTTCTGTCTGCAAGAACATCCTCTCAGTTTTTGGGATACACTGTGCTTTCCTTCCTCTGTTTAGGACCTCTTCTCCCACTGGACCTAGCCTTTCAAGAAAATTTCCTTTCACAAATTTTTGACCTGGGCTCTCCCTCACCTATTTTGGGGAATTTGGAAAGAGCATAATAACCGTATCTTCAAGGACTATAGTGGTCCTTCCAAAATGATTTTTTTAGAAGATACATCATGCTTTATTGGAAAAATATGTTTCCTATGGAGGTACTAACCCTTTTTTAGGAAAAGAAAACTCTGATGATCCTAAGAAGAAAAATGAAAAAAGATAGAACTACACCTGGAGCTACCCCCCGGAAGGCTGGTTTAAAGCCAACTTTGATGGTGTTGCCAAGGGTAACTCAGGAAAGGTGAGAAGTGGTGGCATGATTCAAAAAGGGTTTGGGAAGGGAACTACTAGGGTCATCCTCCCACTTCGTACATAAACCAATCACTATGTGGGAGCCAATGCGGTCCTGCAAGTCACCAAATTAGCCCATGATTTGGCGATCAAAAATTTGTTGCTAGAAGGTGACTCTAGCAACATTATAAAATACCTCAACAAGTTACACCCACCGTCATGGAATATTCACAATATGATAGAAGAAACCTGAAACCTTTTGAACACTTTTGAGAAGGTGCATATATCCCACATATACACAGAAAAGCCAACCAAGTTGTTGGCTAGTTTGTAAACTTGGTAGTGAAGAGAGACAATCAGATTAGATTTCTTCATGGCAGAGATCTACCACGTGAGGTGAAGGATTTAGTCGAATATAACAAAATAAAAGGAAAGGAGGGATTTAATATCATTAATCATGATAGTTAATGTTGTTCTTTACAATGACAATCTCATAAATGGAAAGTAAAAGATAAGAAGGAAAGGTAATGATTCCAAGTCACATTCGCACACTTTCTGGGTGCCCATTCTCAAAGTTAAAAATTACCTTTTAAGGCACAAAACAAGACAAATTTGGAATATCTCTTTGATAATTTGTCTGTAAAGCTGCAATATCCATTTTTCAAGACAAATCCTTTTTCATGCAATGGGTGGAGAAAGACATAGAAGGGAGCCCTCTAACGACTGTGAGAAGTGGAGGAGATGGACTAAGGTCTGGAATTACCTTCAGTAAGGTGGAATTACCACTTTCATTGAAAGGCTTCATGGAGGGAAGTCATCGGTGACCAAAATGTTCGTGAAAAGGTGGAACAAGGGTAGTGTGGTGATAGAGGGTAGAAAATTTATGGTCATTGAGGAGGTTATTTCCATGGTTACTGGAATCCCTATTGTGGGAAAGAAATTTTACAGGGACTATAAAATTTTAGACTCTGCGATCAGTGATTTCATGAGGAATGAGGAAGAGGAGAAGTCTCTCATCAAATTCAGGACCTATTATCTTCCTCAAGGGTTCAAAACACTGTGGAGATTCATCTAGAGGGCCATCATCTATTATGTCACGTTGGACACTAGGTTTGATAGGATCAGAACCTATCACTTCGTCCTCATGAACCACTTTCGGCATGGTATGCAGGTTTCTATCATGTTATTCTTATATTCTTCCTTTAATGAAAATATCAATGGGTTTAGGGATAATGTTATTGAAAACCCTAATCTACATGAGGGGCATTTACTTCTTATGTATGAGTATTGTAAAGCCCAAATTATGGGGAAGGAGGTCACTGAGAAGGAGGAGAGAATGGATGTCTCTGGCTCTAATTATGTTCCTTCGGAGACTGAAGATAGTGAGGGTATGCACTCTGAGGGTTAGGAAGATTTTGACATTAAAAAATTTAACATGGGCTCCTCCTCTAAGAAGCATATTGCTAGTATTCATACCATTAAAAAAGAAAAAATGATGATGCCATCCAAAAATCATACTTCCACTGTGATATCCTCTAAGGAGGAGTATAATGAAAATGAGGAAGGGATGAATAATGATGGTGAGGAAGAAATATTTAGCGGGAAAGGAAAAAAGAAAGGGTAGACTGCCATTGTGAAGTACCAACATAAAAAGAGCAAGAATAGGGATGATAGCACTAGCTGGAAGAATCCTGAGGACTAAACTCACAGAAAATTCCCTAGATCTTGACTCAAGTAGAAGGAGAAACTCCAGGATGATCATTATCAGACTAATAGGGATATCTCATCTGCCCAGCTCCCTGATCCCCACATCACGATATAAGGAAAAGGGAAAGACAATGATTATTGTTGCCACATGTTTGTGCAAGGGAGGAAAATGGTCTGGCATAATTTTGAGTTTAAAACTGTGAAAATAGGGATAACCATGGAAGTCATGAATCCTAAAGTTATTGAAGGCGAGGATGGTAGTATTAAGATGGAGGAGCTGATTGCCCCAGCTTTGGTTGTTCTCAGTGATAATTTGAGTGAATTTGAGTTGGATCTTCTCAATAATGCTAGGAACATCATGGTGGACAACTACAGGTCCATTAAATAGTTATTCCATGAAGTGGGGGAGCTCAAGAATAGAGAAAAGGGGATAGACAATACCAATTTTGATAGCACTATTGAAGATCAGACGAATCTAAGTACGAGGGTCAGAAAAAATGGAGGATAAGATGCTGAGGTTTGAGGTGACCCTTAAAATTATTGTTGAATAGAGCTTCAACATACTCAAAGCCTCTAATGAGCATAGCAACATTATCATTGAAAAATAGGAAGAGAAACCTGAAGGGACTGATGTGGCCAATGCAAGTGTGGAAAAAGAGCAGAAGACTGAATAGGGACTTGGTAAGAGGACAAGGGCTAGTTCAAAGAAGAAGAAGGAGAATGATACCCTGACAGACCTCCAGAAGATAAAGGATTCTGATACTAAGATGGAGATCCTCTAGTCCAAGGTGGAAACCTTGATGGTGGACATCTCCTGATTATGTTCCCTAGTTCTTTAGGTTGTCCTTGTGCTATTATTTTTTTCAGTAGTTTAGTTTGGTTTTGTTGTGGCCTTGAGGTGGCCTGTTTCATTTTTTTTGTCTTTATGTTGTTTTGTCTAGGCATACTTTCAGATCTATTGCTTTGTTTTGGGTTTCAAGAACCCTCTAAAACTTGTTTTACTTAATCAAAAACTTCTCCTCTTAAGGTATGGTAACATAATAAAAATCAATTAACCAATTGCCTGACATCAATGACAAAAAAATAACTGATCTACCCATTTCTATATTCATGATACCCATTATCACTCATTATTCATCATCTCCATCAAATATTCATCAGTTAATCAACATGTGATTCTTTCAAAAGATGTATGAATCCATCCACACTACAAATTGGATAATTTTGATCACTTTAAGCTACTACACTTGTATGAAAATGAATTATCTGATGAGAATTTGAAAGTTATGACAAATTACAAGTCTCTAGTTGAGAAGAAACTAGATATGTGGAATTGGTTCCCTAATTTTTTGCATGATGACAAATGGGTTAGAATAGCCATCAGAAAATTCCATGACACCTTTCTATGGCTAGATGAGTTAACACCTAATTAGAAAATAGGTAATGAAGGTCACTAAATTAAGTGATGTTAGATTGTACCAAAAATGATTTTTTTTAAACCAAGGATGTCGAGAAACTCACTGAGGTGGTTCATGATAGTAGGGCCTTGATGATTCATATTGTTAAAAATCCTACCCTAAAATTTGCAACTTAGGTAATCGGGAATAAATTCTATTACTCAAACCATGAGAATTCCATCTTAGCTACTATCATGTACATAGTTTATGATATGGTGACTAAAGGTGTGGATTATGACCTTTTTGAGCTTATCAAGGAATAGTTCATTACAAATTCAAAACTATAAAAAACAAGTAAGAACAAATTAGCATTCTATTTTGAAACCTTTGTATTATGTTTTCTATTTTATTTCATGAATATCATGCCTGGCCAAGGCCCAATCATATGGTTAGATAATAAATTTATAGTTCATCAATTCATATAATAAATAAGAGGTATAAGAATTTTACTCAACAAGAAAAGGAGTTCACTTTGCTCTTTTCTAGGTTATAATTCACTATGCATAGTAGGGATAGGATCCCTAAATCAATAATTGAAAAGTATAAGAAAGGTATCACCTTCATTGTCACTATATACATGTAGGCATAATGGAGGTCATTGTACCCAAAACATAGTAGATTCCAAAAATTGGGTATGAAATCTCAGAAGAAATGGTTGATAATTATGCAAATATTCTCCTTGACTATTGACACTTCCAAGAAAAGGTACGAGACTTCAGAAGAAAAATCAAATGAAATTAAAAAATAATAGGTAGAAAAAGAGATTATGAAGAATTTTGAGAATTCCAAAAAGAAATTTCATGTGAAAGGAGGTCTAAAAGAGGAAGAGCTCATCACTCTAAAGAGATTTACTCAAAGTGTTTCCATAGTTCCAAAGGATATTCTTCTAATAGTCAAAATTGAGAACACTAATAAATAAATCCCATCCAACAAAAGGAAGAATGCAATTCTTGGTCCTAGACCATCCAAAAGGATGAAACCAGCAAAATACACTAAGGCTAAAACCATGCTTGTTGAGTTAGAAGAATAATCTAATAAAGATCAGTTATGGATTAGGGTCCATGAGAAGGAACAGGAGAAGAAATTGAAGAAGTAGGACAAAGAGGTAGGCCATGTTTCTCATGATGTAAATACTCTATTTGAAAGGATTGCACAAGGTAGTTTAGAGGAGTTTTCTAGCTTGTATATGTCCACCACCTAAATTGGCAAAGAAAAAATTAACCAATCTTTTTTTCAGCACTGTGCCAAGTTATATGTTGACTTAGATGGTTTTCAACGAGTATTTCAGATACACCGTATGTTGGTTTAAACTGTAATCAGTGTGAAACAATGAAATCATATAAAGAAATTGTTAATATGGTCATTACTGAAGTTCACAACAAGTGAATAAAAAATATAGAGAAACCCTTTTTGCAATAGCTCAAGATCAAATAGTCAAGAAAAGGAAATGAACACACATCCTTATGTATGCCAAGAGTTTTGCAGTTAAGATGAAAGAGGACATCATTGATGAGCCTATAAGTATGGAAAGAAGAATGAGTATGCTTTCTGGTAATGATTCTTCCAGCCTTGTCCCTGAATAAAATAATGAAGAAGTCTATACTCTTGATTAGAAACCTCTAGATATTGATTAGTAATTCCCTCCAATCAAAACTTCTTCTCTAGTGGGTTCCTCTGATACTACTATTGGGAATATTATAGAAAAAGAGAAAGAATGAGTGAAAACTAAAAAAGAAGAGGAAAAATATAAAGTAATTTTGAGAAAGAAAAGGAAAGAGACATTGAGAATGAACATAAGAAAGAGGAAGTATAAGAAGAAGAGATCATTGCAGAAGATATTATCACTAGTATAGAGGACTACGCGCATGCAAAGAATCCAATGAAATGGTAACATTTGTTGGTAAGTTGACTCTCAGGGAGAATATGACTTATTTTTGTTGTCATTATGGCAACAAAGTCATATGAATTTTTGACAACAAACTTTGAAGTGAAAATTAACTAAGTATAGAAGACAAAACATAACAGAGATATATTGATGATCAGAGCACCAGTGCATGTGTGTACAACTGATTTAGACTTAGCACCTTCAAAATTAAGTTCTATGATATGTTTATTTGATTACTCTAGACACGCATGATCAAATAAGATAATATGGATAGGTTACAACAAGTTGAAGTACCTCTAGCAGTTTAGGAAATAAAGTACAGAGCCAACCTCAGTTTTCAATTAGCGTATAACATTTTGTTTTGTAGAGGATATGCGCCTATTATATTATGTTTGTAATCATGTTTCAATCACTCCTGTAATCATGCTTAAGCCAATAAGTTTGGAAGCATTGTGTATATTGTATTTGGGCCGACTAAGGTCTTGTTTCTAGTCACATCTATTTAGGCATATATATA